>JARYGA010019826.1:0-43854 GCA_030545235.1 Helianthus tuberosus | reverse complement strand
GGGTTGATTTTGAGTGATGGAGAGGTTCAGTTTCACAAAGACTTAAATTTAAGGGGTGAGGGGCTTTACAATTTGGATATTTTTAATTAAAAAGGTCAAATTATCATTTTTTAAAATATATATTAATTTTAAAGAACAAGTTTTTACTAATAACAACTACAAATTTTAACTATGCGACTTTTTATATTTAGATCTAAATGATGTTATTTTTGACAAAGCAAATGAGCTATTTATGTATTTTGCTCTAAAACTTATATTATTTGTTAATCATCTTATTGTTGGGTTATCATTGATTATATTTAAGGTAGAAGATATATTGGTAGTTTCTTAAAAATACGTTTATTTAATGGTTGATGATAACTTAATAACGACGTGACAATTTAAAACGAAAATCATTACAGTATTATACAAAAGTATACACATATATGATAAGCAAAATGATAACATATGAAGATACATCATGATCCCTTAACAGACATAGTGAGGTCGATCCAAAATAAAGCCACTCAACAACCGTTGAACTTTTATGTAGAATATATACAACCATACCCCAAAGCCCAAGCGACATCCTAGTTTATTTAAAAATACCCACTAATTTAAAGAATCTTAAGAGAGAGGTACAATAGGCATTTGCTTGGTTGCATAAGGGGTATAATAAGCATTTACTTGGTTGCATAAGGGGTATAATAAGCATTTACTTGGTTGCATCATGGGTATAATAGACATTTACTTGTTTTTTAACAGTGAAACTAACCATTGACAAACGTCCGGGGCATATGACAATCAAAAACCCACGTCAGGGTTTCTTCGGGCAAAAATTGAAATATAAGGAGTCAGACGGCAATTTGGATCAAACCACAGGATGGCAAAATGCACTTTACTCAAAAATAAATAAATAACCATTAAACCCAACTAAATTACAAGTAACCAATCATATTTTTAATTAAATAAGCCAAACTTAAACCCAATTACAAATTAAACTAGTAGTTTACCCGTCCGCGGTCCGGGTATATTTGATTAACACCTTCCAAACGCACTGCATATTTTAATATCACAATGACTTCTTACCCAACTATTAAGAACATCAATATTTGTCTTCATATTTAAGATAATGATGACTTTTTATGTGATTGCGATTAGTAACTATAATTATTCTTGTATTGTCATACATCGAATTATCATACATACTAATTAAATTAGTTAAAATCAAGCCCACACCTTTAAACCCATTACACATTAGATTACCCACCAATTGTTGTAGATTCCTCTTGCCTCTCATCAACTGTTGTATGTCAATGAGCTCTTTGCAAATTGAGGTAAAATTCCTAGATTTACACTCAAAAACTTGTTAATACTTAATTATAGGCAATGTGACAAAATTTAACAAGAAGTCATGAACACAATAAAATAAAAAATCTTATATTTACACTCAAAAACCAAAACCAATCAACTATCGCTTGGCGGACGGTGGCACGTGGCTGTGGAGGTTCGATCCTGACTCTATCTCGGAGATGCAGGAGCTGTCTTCTCTTTCCGGTATGTTATCATCCTTTTCTCTTGGCAGCGGTAGAGATAAATGGAAGTGGTTGGGCGACTCCACGGGTTTATTTTCGGTAAAATCAGCTAAGGAATTACTGGTTCGGAGTAGATGTGTTCCGAATGTTCGTGTGATCGACTGGTGTAAGTGGGTTCCTATTAAGTGTAATATTTTCGTTTGGAGGCTTGAACTGAATCGAATCCCTACGTTTGACGCTTTAGTTTCTAGAGGTATTGCTATTCGGTCCAGGGCCTGTCCCCTCTGCGGCTGTGAGGATGAATCGGTCATTCATCTGTTCATATCATGCCGGTTTGCGGAGTTGGTTTGGCATAAAATCAGTAGATGCTGTCATTTACCGGCGATTTTTGCGTTCTCGATTAAAGACCTCCTGGATTTGCATTTGTTCAGCAGACTGGGGCCGACGGAGAAATTGGTCGTCCAAGGTATCGTGATTTCTACTTGTTGGTGCATTTGGTTGGCTAGGAATAAAGCGGTTTTTTCGGATGTTAAGCCAAGTGTGGAAGGTGTTTTTAGTGAGGTGAGAGCTTTGGGTTTTTTTTGGTTTAGAAATAGATCGCGGTTTCTATCGGTAGAATGGAACGATTGGTGTAAATTTGTAATTATGTAGCTTTTTGTTTTGTTGTTTTTTGGGCCGGCCCGGTCTTCGGGTTCGGTCGTTTGGTAATGAAAGTCTTTTGTCAAAAAAAAAATCTATTAAAAAAGTTTATTGACCGATTTATTCTGTAAAAAAATCAATGCTTGGAAATTAATCACACAAGATGATTTTTGTTTTATATTTTCTCCCTAGTTTAATAACATGCATTGATATTTTTCAACAAATCTTGTCAATTTATGCGACTTAAGTCGTTTCAATTATCGCTTTATTTATTTTTCTGAGATTCCTAACATTTTCACTTTTTTTTTAAAGAAAATATCAATACCACTCAGCCAAAAAGACACAATTATTAATTTTGATATTTGTCAAATGTTCGGTAAGATTCCCTCCAATGAATGCTAAAAACCAAAAGTACCTCAATTAACATAAACAAATATACAACACAAGGAACCTCTGGCCATGGATGACCTCACCTCCATGTCAACAGCATGGAAATCATTAACTCGTAAACTTGTCTAATTATCTGAAATATTAGTAACATATGTAACATCTTCGTAACTTTTTAACCATTTATCCCATTTCACAAACTTCATTAGATTACCTGGCACCCCCTCTCTCCTTCACGTCAACTAGTTGTCTGTCCTACCCGACTTTTCTCTCCCTATTTTCATCGGATTTGGACCAGTTCCCCCTCATACACCTTCATGTGGCCGCCCATATTGAGAAAACAACCGTACAATTTACTATAATAAACATAGTGAAGATCTTTTGATTGACGGTAAGTAAATGTAGACAAGATCATTGGTTATTCTCAATAGCTCATTTCCACAGATTCCTCTCCTTCTTTCCTCCATATCGACCACCACATTCCTTCTCTCCTTCCTCTCTTCTATGTGCGAGCACCCTCTACAGACGGCTATAGGATATGCTCTTACAATTTTCACATCATTACCAACTTCTACACCAAAAACATAAAACTAAACTCAATGCATCCCAACCCGTCTGCAACCATGGACAACGTCAGAAACGACCCACGAGGCCACACGATGAGCTATTTGTGGGGAATCTGACCTTTAACGTCACGTCATCTATTCACGGGGCACACAAATTCCTCACTATTGATGGTCTTTGTTATTTTGATGAACATATGGCCATGGTAATTAATGACTTCACCAATAAACTATATAATAATTAAAAAATTAATCAAATCAATATTAAAACCAAGATTTATAATTTTACAAATGACATTTTATATTTGTTTTAAAAAAAATATAAGTATTTACGTATTAATATTACTTTTTATAAGATAAAGTGAATGTTAACAATTTAGCTGACCCAGTCACCCAACATATAATTATATTTATTAGTTAAAACTAAATTGAGCCCCCCCACATCCGAATCATGTAATTAACATAACTATCATTTCCAATAACCAAAATCAATCTATTAGACCACCCGTACTCGGGCGTGATTCCTCAAAAATAAAGCCCAAACACGCCCCAAAACGCCGGGACGTCGCCCCCCTTGGCGTGTTCGGGCGTTTTTTTCGGCAAAAATTGAATTGGCGTTTTTTGAATAACGCTGGAAAGGGGCAAATGATGGACCAATGGGAACGAAGAAGAAGGTCAGAAGAAGAAGAAGAGTGGGAGGCGGCCATAATTTTTCGATTGGCCGGAATTTTTTTTGAATGGGATGAGATGTTGCCGGTCCCTGTGGTTTTTCAAAGAAGAAGAAGGAGGTCAGAAGAAGAAGAGTGGGACCCCTATGCTTTTTAAGTTTAAAAGTGACAAACTAGGTCTCTGTGGTTTTATTTTAAGTTTAAAAATGGCAAATTAGGCCCCTGTGGTTTTTATTTGTTTTTTTATTTCCAGTTTTTTTTATTTCCATTTTTTTTAAGTTTAGTCGGATTTTATTTTTTTATTTCTAGTAGTATAATTTTTTTTAAATTAATGAAGTATTTTAAGTTTTAAATTTAAAAAAAATATGTTTAATGACTGGAAGGGGCGTTATTGGGAATTATTCCCACTACGCCACTTTTGCAATAACGCCCAATAATGCCCTCATGCTGACTGGACTGCCACGTGGCACAAAACGCCCAAGGGTGGGGGCATTATTGCTCAAACCACTACGCATGGTCTTATGAAAATCACAAAACCGAAACATCAAACATGTGTCGGGGAATATGTGTACTACATTTTGTGAATCCACCAACCCAAGTGGAACACAAACACAACTATCAATGGGGTGGTCCATTGGCAAAGGCAAAACCTTAAACGCCTAGGTTTAAAAGGGGGGTCTTGGGTTCAAGTCCCACAGACGACAGGGATTAGACGAAGAAATTCGCCGTTCAAAAAAAAAGTGTAAACATCTCTATATTGGAAATTTGAATTTTCAAATTTGGAGGTTTCTAACTTGTTTCTTTAGTTTAGTCAGTTAAAATTATTTGAAGTATGCTTTGGTTATCTTGAACTTGTATCTGGCTGGGACGTTGATGTTATTTTAAGCTTAGAGATAGTTTTACATTTATCTTGATAAATTTTTCTTGCAACGTTTTTACATGCATCTCCAGTCCATCTTTTTTACCCTAAATAATAAGAATTCCCAACTCAGTATTACTTTCACCAAAACACAAAATAAATTGGTATTAAAGATAGCTGGGAAGGCTGCTGGGGCGTCGGGTTCTGGTGTTACAGGTTCGGGGAAGGATTCTGGTGCCTCTACTTTGGTATCTAAGCCTGTTTATGAATTGGCTGCAGGTCCATTAACCACTGTTTTGGGAGTAAAGACGAGTTCCGGTTCTGTTGTCATGTATCAAATTGCTTTTGGAAACATAACAATGACCTCTACTTTATAACTGACTATTAGAATGTCATAAATTAATATATAATCTCAGTTTACCTGAACACTCAAAGTATTAAGGTTTAATGTGCATGTCAGCTTGACCCGTTCCTTTCTAATTATTCTTTAGTGACTATTAGGGTAACCATTGTAGCCCCTCCATAAATTTGCACTTGACATAGAAATAAAAGTTAAATAATGCTTGTCATTTGAACATCTTGGTTTTATTTTACAAAAAATCTCATAGAAGTGATACACTTTTACATGATTGTATATAATTTTCGATATTCTTAGAATGCATCTTCAAGATGACAGTACTAAATGAATTATTTTTAAATTTTGAAAGATCAAAGATTGATTGGTTTTGTTTAAATTAAGTGACTTTTGGATTTTGTTGAATTTTATTGGCACGAACACTACAAAAACATCATCTTCACCAACGGCTGGCTTGGTTTTAAAAAGCGCAAAGCTCACAAAAGCGAAGATGTCTAAAACTGAGTCACAAAATGAAAAGTGATGCCGTGATGGTCCTAGGTACAAGAGGAGCGCGCCTCAGGCCAGAAAAACCCCCAAGTTATCCGCTTAGTTTGGTGCTTCTTTTATTTTCTGTAGGTGTTAAGCAAAACATGGATGGCCCTCGCGCCTAGGGCCCGCTTTTTAAAACCAAGCCACTGGGAACTCATCAGCCACCAAGATCAATTGCGCCTCAGGCCTGAAAAACCCCAAAAACGTGTTTTTGTCGCTTCTTGGTTTACTCTAGGCGCTAAGCAAAAACGCGATGGGCTTTTCGCCTAGGACGCGCTTTTTAAAACCAAGCCACTGGGAACTCATCAGCCACCAGGATCAATTGCCTTAAATGCCTTTGTGCATAACGACAACCTGGTTTTTTAAAGGGACACTTTCAATGGTCTTTCAAAGCACTTAGTGACCTGGCAGGCGGACACATATGATCTTCTGAAGTTTGGTGGTTCAGATTTTCATTCCAGTAGTGGCGACGTTAGGGCTTCTCGTTTTACTGCAAATTTTGGGGCTTCAATTGTTGTTTGCAATCTTCTGTTTGCTACTGTAAGTTCTGAGACTATCGGAGGCGGAAAAGGAGATATGGCTGAGCTGTCGGAAAAGGAGATCATTAGGCCGAGAGATATTTAGGAGTAGTTAGTAGTAAAGTTAGAGAAATCCAAGTAAGTTAAATTCAATGTTTATATTATAGTGAAGCATGCACATTTCAAGTGTTTGGATGAGGAAAAATATTATCTTATTTAAATAAGTTGTTTTATGTAAACGTACTTATAAGCTGATTTTATTTGGCTATTTTAAAGATTTTCTGCCTATTTCAATATTTAACATAAATGGAGCTCTTTAATGGTAGTACAAAGCTTCATGCATTTTGATGTTTTTGCATCTGGTGTGAAATCTTTAAAATGGCACGAATTTAATATTCTCCAACTAAAAATGCAAGCAATTTGTTGAAATGAAACCTTTTTGGTGAAATTAGATTTCAAAAACAAAGAGTACAAACATATTGGTGTGATGTTACTAAATTTTTCCAAATTTGCCGGATAGTTCATGTTTTTGTATTTGTATTTGTTTGGGATGGTTCATTGGATTTGTCAGCCAAAAGAAAAATGTAATTCATTGCTAGCTTGTGTTTATTTTAGTTTTAAACCTTCAAATTATATCTTCTTTCTATTATTACTATTACCATGCAAAAATCACGCATCACATAGGGCTAGCTAATCAAAAACTAATCCAAACTCCACAACCAACCACCGACCTCCACGTCAACAACTGCCATCGCCCCATGCCTTTGCCACACGCCACCCCATAGGACGGTGTTGTGAGATTAAATATATAATTATCATAATATTTAATCTTGTAGCCATTATAATCATTTATATTATATAGATCAAAATATATTAATAACCTATTAATAATTAGTTGGTAATTGTTGATGGACCATATTACCCTTATTAACTAATTAAGTTTCCTCTTGGGTGTATATATAAGGAGATTATTAGAGAGATAAAGGGTTAGACACATAACTCTATAATCATAACATCAAATCGGCCCTCTCTCTCCCTAATCGAAACCTCCCTAGTTTCGGTTCATCACCATCATAACCTTACACCCTAAGGAGGAACCAGATCATCCTGACAAGTATGTCGAACTCAATGGCTGCATCTCTGACTGGATTCTCTGCTGGCCTGTCTGCTGTAACATGTATGTTATTCATGTTTTCCATTATGTTTAAACAGAACTGATCAACATGTGGTATCAGAGCGTATGTTGATAAATCAGTTCTGTTTTCGTATCCATTATTCTGGGATCAAAATCTGGAAAACAGAATTTTGAAAGTTTATAAAAATCATGGTTGTTTTCGGTTTTCTTTGTGCCGAAATCAGTGTTTTAAGAAAGGGTGCTTAATCATGTCACCCGAAACCATAATGGGTAAATTAATATCCGAAATCTGTTCATAGAACTCTTAAAATTAAGGTTTTGGATCCCAGAATTATGTTGTAATTTTTTAGGGTACATCACTTGTTCTAAGGAAAACTCGAAAATTCCTTAAATTTTGGAATATAATTTGGATTTGTGGGTGTTTTTACTGGTTTTGATCTAAATTATATCTGGCCAAATTTTCGAAAACTGTTAAAAGATAATCGGGTATAATTTTCGAAATCCTTGATAAGTTTAGATCAGCAATAAAACAGGAAACACTATCCCACAATCCCTAAAATTTCGAGTTTTCAGTTATTCACAATAACAGCTGTTAACAGTGGACTCGAGACCATCAGATCTCGACTCGAGACTACAAGGTCTCGACTCGAAATCATAAGGTCCTAAAATCTTTACAACTCGAGACAAAGGTCTCGACTCGAGACCATAAAATTTCAACTCGAGACCACTGAGATTTCGACTAAGGCCTTCAATCTTCACAACTCGAGACCGTGGTTGCGACTCGAGACCTCATTATGAGTCGAGATCTCATAAAATACAGTAGTCGAGACCATGGTTCTGACTCGAAACAACAAGGTTGCGACTCGAGACCTCATAACTGACTCGAGATCTCATAACTCAGTCGAGACCTGACTCGAGACCTCACTCGAGACCTCATACCTGACTCGAAACCTCATTATTTTAGGCTGTTTCATGTGAACTAAAATTTAGCTAACAGGTGGTTTGCTATTAAATACTTGGTTTTGTAAACACTTAATTACCTAATCAGAATCAGATAACTTTTTACAAAACCTAAATAGCTTAACTTGAATGAGCTTCTGATGTATCATTTCTGGCAAAAGCTGATTTAATACATCTATTTATTGTTCAAGTATTATAAAAGCTAAGTTAAGTATGCATTACAAACATGAAATGTCTTAATTTTTGGCCAAAGCTGATTTTAATTCATTTATGTCTAGCATGCTTGACAAGTGCATAACTAAAGTGATTGTCTCATTTCTGGCCAAAGCTGATTTGTCACGATTACTTTGCACACATACTTAAATGATTACACTTCTGGCCAAAGCTGATTTGTCTTCGTTTAAGTAGAATTTTAACTAAGTCTATTATTTTGATGTTAGTAATAGACAATATCACAGCTTCATAATTAAAATGGTCATTATTTATGCCGCCCTTAGTATAACATGCCCATAGATCACATTAGGACTTCTTTCTTAGTATCATAATTTGCTCATCTTATTTCCACTATCAGCACCCAATTGCGGGATTCCACCTTTGACTGGTGATAACTTTGCTGAATGGAAGGATGCCCTCATGCTTACACTTGGATTACTAGACTTCGATTATGCTCTTAGAGAGAATAAGCTAGCGGATCTTACTACTCAAAGTACTGCTGTTGAGCAGATAGTTCATGAAAAATGGACTAGGTGTAACCGTATGTCTCTCATGTTCATGAAGCAGTCCATTCATAATGCAATTAGAGGAGCTATTCCTGATTCTGAGGATGCTAAAACATATATGGCTTCTGTGGAGGCTCAATTCAAAGGAACATCAAAAGCACACGCTAGCACTCTTATCCTCAAGCTGGTGACGACTAAGTATGATGGGAGGAGCGGCATTCGCGAACACATCATGATGATGCATGACATGGCCAATAAGTTGAAAGGGCTAGAAATCAGTGATGGTTTTCTTGTTCACTTCATCATCACTTCGCTTCCTTCGTCCTATGAAGCATTCAAGATCAATTACAACACTCAGAAGGACAAATGGACGATGAGTGAGCTGGTCGCTATGTGCGTACAGGAGGAAGAGCGTATGAAAATGGATCGCACCACTGATGTTGCTAACTTCACCACCTCCAACTCTAGGAAGATGAAGAACAATCATCAAAGGAAGGATGCTTCCAAAGTCCAAAAGCCAAATCCTAATACAAGTACACCTTCCAGCTCTAAGAGCTCCTTAGGCAAACCCTATTGCAAGTTCTGTAAGAAAACAGGACATAAGCAAAAGGAATGCCCTGACTTCAAGGAGTGGCTGACTAAGAAAGGTAACGATTTTTTCATGATACTTGAGTCCTTTAATTTAAATGTTCCTGCTAATTCTTGGTGGTTTGATTCTGGTTCTATGGTTCATGTGACCAACTATACTCAGGGATTCCTTTCAATCCGGAAGCTGTGAAGAAACCAAAAAACACTTAAAGTTGGGGATGATCGGGAATTAGAAGTGAAGGCCATAGGAACATTACAATTATTTTTGAAAACTGGTTTATGTATTAAACTTTATGATACCTTATATGTTCCTGAGTTAACTCGGAACCTTGTAATAGGACCAAAGTTAGACATGGACGGTTTTGTTGTTTCCCATGGTCATCGCAAACTCTCTATTCTCTATGATTCCGTTATTTATGGTACTGGCATTCTGGATGGTGGTCTCTATAGATTAGAACTAGATGATAATTTTTCCAAATCTTTGTTGTCATATAATATTAATGAATCACTCACAAAGATGAAACAGAATCGAGACTTAGAGACTTCATCTATGTTGTGGCATCAACGTTTAGGCCACATCTCAAGAGAACGATTAAATCATCTCGTAAAAGATGAAGTCTTACCTCCTCTCGATTTCACTGATTTTGGAACATGTGTCAAATGACTTAAAGGCAAAATGACATTAGCGAATAAGAAAGGTGCCACTAGGAGCTCTAATCTATTAGAACTCATTCATACTGACATTAGTGGTCCCTACCAAATCGCTGGCATAACAGGACATACTTCATTTATCACTTTCATTGATTTATTATTCTCGTTACATGTACTTGTATCTAGGGGTGTTCAAAACCGGATATCCGAAAATTCGGATATCCGAAAATTTCAGATACTTGATTTCACTATCCGAATCCGTATTCGAAAATTCGGATATCCGAAATTCGGATGTTCGGATAGTGAAACGGATATCCGAATTTTAAAACAAAAAAAAACAATTTCAAATTTAAGTCTTAATTAATACTACATAACCACTAGTCCAGTCCAACATACAAACCAGTCATGTCCAACATCCAACATACAAACCAAATACTAAAATGTTAAAAAAAGGCAAATAAAGACAATCCATGGTTCCAAATTAAAGACATAATAATAACATAATTCATTGTTCAAAACTAAAGAGATAATCTTCCAAATAAGACAGCCCAAAATCCAATCCATCTCCCAACTTCCAAGCTAACCAAAAACCTGAATGCAAATAAAAAAGAAAAGTAATATGAACAAGTGCACAACATGTATGTATTTAAAGTAAAATATAAATTGAAATATTAATACAAAAAGGAATTGTTTTACTAACTACTTAACCATATTCCAAATTTCCAAGTAGCAAGCATGCACAAAAACACAATGACAACCTGTTAAAATCCAAAACCTACAAACCATTTCAAACAATAAGTTGCTTTTAACATATATTACTAATTTATTAAAACAAACCAATACCTTATGCCGTTTCGGATGTTTCATAACTTTCATCAACCGTTTCATCAATGATAATGGTGGGTTGTTCCGAGGCTAACTCCTTTATACCTATATAATAGAGGAAAAAACATATTAAAATGCTCTCCATGTAAAAAAAATACACTAAAATGATATATAATAAATATAAAACTGAAATGCACTCGGTTTTATCAGCCATATCACTTTTAATAAAATGATCCTACCAAGATGATCTTTTTTTCGACACACATGTTGATCGAGTTTCACTTACAGTTTGAGCACTTTGGGGTGCACTTGGGGGTTTTCCATCTTGTTTCTTCCTTTGCGTTTTCTTTCCTTTAGCCTTAGAAACCACTTCATTTTCAAACACTAGCTCATAGTCGGAGTTGCTTGCATTAGGAGTGTCCATTGGAAACAATCTGTAACAAATTAAAAACAATCTCATAAGCGAATGTTTATCAATACCAAAGCTGATGTAATCTATAATTTTACAAATATACTAACAATTATATTTAACGAAGTAGCTAATAGGTAAGAACGATCTAATAAGCAAATACCAAAAGGGTAAGCAAATACCAAATTAAAAACAATCTCATAAGCGAATCTTTATAAATACCAGAGCATCATCTTCTTGACATATACACAGTACACACTCTCCTACTCCAATTAGTTCCTTATCTATGACACTTTATTGTTGTTAATCCTAACCATATTTATGATATTTTAGTCTTAATCTCCATAATCCCTTTTCTGTATGAAATTAAGTGTGTTCTCTTTAATTAATCCGTCTGTCATTCTTTTAACCCATATGTGTTTTTAATCATTTTATTATATAAAAATGCAGCATGTTAATGGAAATGATCAAGGGTTTCATCCTTTCTATGATGAGCCGATAAGATAAAGAAAATAATTGATGTTACAGAAGAAATATCAAGATATAATTATATAAACTTTGAAGATATAATTATTAAATGCCTAATATTATGTCTAGAATGATCGTCTGTCACCATCATTGAACAAAACCCATTTTGCAATTTCAAAATGAAAGAGAGTGTGTGTAGAGTGAAGTGAGATAATACCAGTGATGAGTTCGATTGCTGGATTGATGACAGCGGATGCAATTCTTCTTAACAGCCGCCGATGATGATGAGTTCTCTCCACTCGCCGTCGATGATGATGAGTTCGGTTGCCGGATCGAAGAAGTAGTGGTTCAGATCAACGAGATTTGAACAAGTGGAGTGACGATTCAGTTCACTAGAGCAAGATTCAGATCCAAGGAAGCGAGTTGGAGAAGTGGCGTCTTATGTGAAGAATCAGATCTAGATCTAGAGTTTACAAGGGAAATAAGGAAACATGACTATTTATATTTTATATATAAAATAATAAAAAATTAGCATTATTTAGTATTCGGATACCGGATATCCGAAACTTTTCAAAATCAATATCCGAATCCGAATTTTTGGATATCCGAGTTTCGAATATCCGAATTTTTGGATATCCGAAAATTCGGATAATTCGGATTCGGAATTTCGGGTATTTCGGATTCGGTTTCGGGTTCGGATTTTTTTGAACACCCCTACTTGTATCTTATTAAGGAAAAATCTGAGTCTCTTACAACTTTTAAAGATTATAAAGCTGAAGTTGAAAAGCAATTAGATCGTCAGATTAAAGTTGTGAGATCAGATAGAGGCGGTGAATATTATGGAAGACATACTGATGTGGGTCAAGATCCTGGTCCATTTTATGAGTTTTGTAAGGGCCAGGGGATTGTGAACCAATACACCATGCCTGGTACACCTTAGCAGAACGGTGTCGCTGAACGAAGAAATCGTACCCTTATGAACATGGTGCGCAGTATGTTAGCCAACACTAATTTACCATTATTCCTCTGGACTGAAGCGTTAAAAGCAGCTGTTCATATACTCAATAGAGTTCATTCTAAGTCTGTCCCTAAAACTCCTTATGAACTTTGGACAGGAAGGAAACCGAGTCTTAAATATATGAAAGTATGGGGCTGCATTGCTGAAGCAAAACTCTATAATCCTTTCCTAAGGAAACTTGACCCTAAAACAGTTACCTATTTCTTTATCGGGTATCCTGATCATTCGAAGTTTTATCGTTTCTATTGTCCTCCCATGTCACCCGTATTGTTGAAACCAAGCGTGCTGCGTTACTGGAGGATTTCAAGGTCAGTGGGAGCAGTACCAACCTTTACGAAGAATTGCGAGAAGTATAAGACGCGGGGGGGAGAGACTCGTCGCTTACCATTACTCCGTTTACTCCTCTTGTACCCAATGCAACAACTGCACCTGAAGCTACTGCACAAACTCCATCTCCACAATCAGAACCCATTATACCTCATAACGAAGGCATATCAAACGCTCAAAACCAAGACAACGCTGAACCCAATAATTAACTCAGGAGGTCATCTAGGCAAAGAAGGCCTACTAATTGGGATGATTATGTTACCTACCTGACTAAAATGGATGCTGGAAAGCTCAATGATCCTATCTCTTGTAATGAAGCCATTAGCAGTGATCAGTCTTCTGAATGGAACAAAGCAATGATTGATGAGCTTGAATCCATGAAGAAAAATGACGTTTGGGATTTGGTCGAATTACCCAACGGTGTCAAACCTGTGGGATGTAAATGGGTGTTCAAAACAAAACTGGATCCGAATGGGAACGTTTAACGCTACAAAGCGAGATTGGTTGCAAAGGGCTACACTCAGAAAGTGGGAATTGATTATCAAGAGACGTTTTCACCTGTCTCTCGTAAAGATTCATTAAGGATCGTTATGGCCCTAGTAGCTCATTTTGATTTGGAGTTGCATCAGATGGACGTCAAAACTGCTTTCCTTAATGGAGACTTAGACGAAGATGTTTACATGAAACAACCTGAAGGCTTTAAACCTGAAGGTCAGGAGCATCTAGTCTGTAAGTTGAAAAAATCCATTTACGGGTTAAAACAAGCATCATGTCAATGGTATCTAAAGTTTGATAAAGTCATGAAGAAACGAGGTTTTATAAAGAATCAAGTGGATCAATGCACCCACCTTAAGATGGGTGGGAGCAACTTTACTATACTTGTCCTTTACGTAGATGATATTCTATTGGCAAGTAATAGTTTAGACATGTTGCATGAGTCGAAGCGGTTACTCTCGCATAACTTCGACATGAAGGATCTCGGAGATGCTTCTTACGTCATTGGCATCGAAATTCATCGAGATAGACACAAAGGGATCTTAGGATTGTCTCAAAAGACTTACATAGATCGTGTCCTTACACGTTACAACATGCAACAGTGCAAACCCTCAGTCGCTCTAGTAGTTAAGGGAGATGTTTTCGGTTCATTCCAGTGTCCGACAACAGAGGTTGAAAAGGAGCAAATGAGCCAGATACCTTACGCGTCAGTAGTCGGGAGCCTGATGTATGCTCAAGTCTGTACTCACCCAGATATTGCTTATATTACTGGAATGCTAGGCCGTTATCAGACTAATCCTGGCCTAGATCACTGGAAAGCAGCTAAGAAGGTCCTTAGATATCTGCAAGGGACGAAAGACTATAAATTGATGAAGGGGTAAGGTCCCAAAAACCCCATAATAAGTATTTGGGACCATACCATAACTCTGCCTTTTCACCTTTTTACCTTGCGCGGCCGCGCACTGGTCTTGCAAAAGGAAGAGTGTAATCAGCAATTTATAATCGCGCGCCCAAAGGAGAACATAAATCCTTGCGCTTTCTCCCATTGGCTAAGGGTAAAAATCCTGAGATCAATACTTCCGCCCAAATATCCAGACTTGGATATTATTTTACCCAGACTTGGGATTTATTCGTCTGTTTCCACACAGTAAGGTGTCACACCAGATTACAGCAGTAATCTTCTAGAAGGAATACAATCGTGCACCACTCAGACGGTTATAACCGTCTGGACACGTGTCATTACCACAGGCACCCCTGAAATCACAACGAAGGCATGCAATTGGAGAGTGATCTCCACTTGATCACATTACACGTGGCAAGTCCCCAGCCTTCGATCAAGACCACGATCCGTGTGCTCTCACGTCGGATCAAAGAACTTAAACGGAAGGAAATGTAACCGCTTACGGGGTTAGCATCTTCCGTTAACTTTTCATTAACGGGTTTTCCCACCCAAATGACTCCCGGTTATAAATATGAGAAGCAACCCAGGTATGAATTCAGATTACTCACACGATCCAAACACATCTTCTTCTTCATTATCAATACTTATTCTCACACCGGAGTCGGGTCAAGGAGAGAACCCTCTTCTCCCCTTGGCGAGGCTAACGGTGCTCTTTTTTGCAGAGCTTCGGAGAAGAAGATCAGCTGCAACTGAATCAAATCGAGTGAGAGCTAACCTTTTTATGCGGATTCAAACCCCCTAGATATCTCGGTTCCGACCATACCTCTAGTGTTTCTTCATTGGCGCCCACCGATTCCTCTGTTTTCTAGTTTTTATCTCGTTTCGATTAAGTTCTTTTCATTTTCTGTTTTGCACATGGCAGAAAATTCGTCATCTCACCGGCAACCTGGTCCTCGACCAAACGCCGGAAACAATTTACAAGTAGAAGGAATCGTAGAAGAGGCCTCGGACGATAACGAGGTACAATCCAATCGAGCAAACGATCCTGTTACTCCAGGAGTGTTACCAGCAAATCCTGCTCAATCAATTTTACCACCAGGAGAAACTCCGATATCATGGTATGTCCGGTCTCAAGGGGCATTAAACACAGTATACACACAGCTGTGTGCTCAAACAGCTCCCATGACCCAATCACGGAGACCAGGATCTCGTGCCCATGCCTCCCAACGGGAAGAATCAACTTATGAAGATACAGAAGTTCATGCCAGATCTACGTCACAACGAGAATACACTCAGACAGGCGGTTACCAGAGACAACACCATGGTGAACCACACCCTCGTCGAAGACAATCGGTTCATGATAGGTTGGGTTCCCAACGGGACACTCACCCCGATGAATCCGATCAAACATATCGTTTGAGTGCAAACACCAGTGTATTCAACAGACTGCAGCCAAACTATAACAAATGCAGACCTCGAGCGGTTTATAACCCTGAGGCAGAGCACAATTATGACTTAGTTTACCGCCCTGCAGAAGCAGCGGAAAACTCGAAGTTCATATTGGAGATAGCTCTAGCTCCATTAGAGAAGGCAAAATTACCATCCAACATAGGGAAGTTTAATGGGTTGTCAGACCCCGATGATCATCTGAGAGTATTTACCAGCGCGGGTTTGGTTGGAGGTTGGACCCTTCCGCTATGGTGTCATTTGTTTGTACAAACATTAACTGGCCCAGCGCAAATCTGGTTTGATAACCTACCAACTGGACAGATTGAATCATGGAAAGATCTGCGTAACAAGTTTTTAACACACTTCAGCCAGCAGCGGCGCTCCATTAGAGATACTTCCGACGTCATGAATATATGGCGTCGTGATGACGAAAATCTAGAGGATTTCATCACTAGATACAATAAGGAAGTGTTGGAAATTGGCGGTGTTCATGAACAACTAATCCGTGCTCAGTTCAAGTACGCGGTTAGGTGTGATGACATGGTTAAAGTCTTATCCGGAACAGAGGGCCTTCCAACAAGTTGGGAAAAGATAATGGCGGCGGCCAAAGTTTATGCGCAAACTGAGAAAAACCTCACAACAAACAGGCCGCCACCACCGCACAACAGGCCCGCGGATTTAAGCTTAACTGGTGAAAGAAGGTTTAAGAAGTCGTGGCGAGAGTCTGGGTCAGGAGGTCGATCATCTGAAGATGCGCGCACAACAATCAACAAACTCTCCGCGCAAAGGGAAAATAAACAAGAAAATAGGGAGAGGCAGTGGACTCCCCTAACAAAGACCCCGGCGGAGGTTCTGAGTACTGAGGACTATCAATTCAAACCTCCGATTCCAATGAAGAGTAAACGTGGACAAGACCCGGCGCAATACTGCGAGTATCATAAAGACAACGGGCATACCACTAACAACTGCATATCTCTGCGCACAGAAATAGAAAAAGCCCTCAAGAGCGGCGAACTCACGCATTTACTCCAAAATGTGCGTAAAGAGATTAAGCAGATAACCCGGGGAGAGGAAGGCCTAAGCAAACGGGCAAAATCTTAAAAAACAAGTTCTCCGCGGAAAGACATGATCCATCAAGCAAGGCGGAAACACTAAGTTAAGTTCCATATAATTATTAGCAAAAACTTTGTAAAGCTTCTGCGCTCTATCCATTAATAAAATTACAAAGTTTCTATTATTCCTATGTTTACAAAGTACATGCAATTTCTTTTAGTAAGCGCAAAAACATTATGGTAGTTCTAAAATAAGCTTCATGAACGGTTAGTGATCACATCACAAACGACCATAAGTTCAAACATGAATCTTATACCAACTTTATTCGCCTTACTTGACAAAAGTAATCGTACTCATGCAAAATATTGTAAACAAACAAATAGAAACATGCAATTGTTAGCGTACAAATACGCCCTAAAGACTTTCAAACACGGCAGTGTTTAAGTTGTTTGCGCAGCAGCGCATCTTCAAAAATAGGGATCCACATCCCGAATATTACATATAAAAAATTGTTCAATACAATTTCAAACTACTCTAAATCTTCACCCTCATCCGGAAAGATTTCTTTAAGTTGCGCCACGTGATCGTCCGATTGCAGCGCCACATTTATTAGTTCCATGACCGGAAGTTGCAAATTGTTAAACTCTGTTTTCATGGAAGCAAGCGCGGCGGCATTATTTACGCCAAAGGTAGCAGACTTGCTATCATCCCAGTTAGCCTTCAACGCGCTATTCACATGTTGGGAACATGCCGCATAACCTTGCGCATACCCATCTCGTCGTGCAGCAACCATTAAATTAGCAACAGTTTTGTCCAGCTCTTCAGAGTTTAACACAGATTCGGCAACCTATGAAAACAAGCAAAAATAAGTATCGAAAAAGCGCATATATAAGGAGAAAAGAAACTTACACAAGCAATCCCGCGATCTTTCAACCAGGCCATATCATTCTTTAAAGGTTCAAGCTCGCTTTCCGCTGTAACCCGCGCCGTTTCTGAATTTTCTAGCTTCTCTTCAGTCTCAGCCAAACGGCGGGAGGTTTCAGTATTCTCGGCATACGCAAGCTCCAGATCCTTCTTTAATTGTTCCTGGTCAGAAACCAAAGCAGTAAGTTCCTCTAACTCTCTATCTCTAAGGGCAAGAGTGGCGAAAGCTTGTACCTCCCGTTGCTCACTGCGTTCCCTATGAGAACGCGCCTCCGCAAGAGCAGCTTCCACATCAGCTTTCTCCTTCTTTAATTTTTCTACCTCCGCGTCCTGATTCTTCAATTTATTAACCTCAGCCTTGAGGTTATTAATAATGTTGCGAAGGTTGGCTTTCTCAGCATTGTCTTTTTCACAATTTTTTCTCCAATTTTTGCGTTCTTCGGAAAGGAGAGCAGCTTCAGCTTCCGCTTTTCTTCTCCAACCAGCAACAGACCATTCCTCAGTCTTACGTTCAGTCTCAAACCTGGCCTGATCAGCTTCTAATTTAGCCATCAGTCGAGCCAGACGTCTCTCATCTTTGGCAAATTTCTTCTGAGAAGCCATAAAGGATTCCTGCTCCTTATGCATACTGTACCACTCACGTACTATGCGGTGAGTGGTAGAGACATGAGAAGCAGTTTCTGCAAGATAAGACTGATAGGTCTGCTCATAAGAACGACTTTCCTGAAACTTGATTTCTCCAGGAGGAAGAATCCCCTGCAACCAATCTTGGCACACATGCCAATCTGAAAAAGTATCGCCTTTCTTTAAATTCCAAACAGGGACATGAGGATCAGAAGCATCTTTTTCCATATAAGTCCGGTAATAATATTCTCCCAGAGTTTCTTCTGGACGAATTGGAGATCGTTTATCAACACCAGCAGATGAGCCTGGTTCCTCAGTTGTGACCCTCTCAGTATGTTCAGGCATAGCATCAGAAGGTCTAGGGGAAGAAGTTGAAACTTTTTCAGCAGTCTGCTCTTTCCCCACATCTTGAACAACATCTTCAGGGGTTGGTGGATTATCAGCGCTATCTACCATGCTCGGTTCAACAATCTTTTCAGCCTCTGTATCAACACCAACAGGCTTCTCAGCCTCAACAGTTTTCTCCACACCTTCCCCAGCAACCTCTGAAGGCTCTAGCGGGTCTGCAACAGCAGCACGCGGAGGAGTAGAGGGAAGTTCTTCATTAACCACAGATTGCATTTCTGTGGGGATAGGGGAAACAGGAACTTCTGGACAAATAAAAATCTGTAAGAATTCAGTCTGCTTAAAGGAAACAAGAAGAAACGACACTTACCAGGAATCATTTTTGAAACAAAAGCATCAAGATTCCCTTTCCTGGTAATTTTCTTCCTTTGCACTTTCTTAGGAGGTTGACCCTCCGCTTCAGTATCAGTCTGTTTCCTTTTACCAGCCTTCCTATGAACCAAATGCTCGGGACTGGAATCCAAGTCGATAGGCTCATTCGGGTTAGAAGGGGGAATATCAGCAGAATCCCTTGGTTCAGGCTTCGGTTCCCGTATAGTCACTGCAGGAGTAAGACCCTCCAAAGAGTCAGAAACCACCACATAATCACACCTGGAGTCAGAAGAACGGCGCGTACCTTTCTTCTCTCCAACATTTTTCTTCAAAGGTTGAGCTTTAACAGTCTCACTCCTTTTTGGCATAGAGGTAGAAATCGTTGCGTGTTTCTTCTTCTCAGGGCCTATGCCCAAATTCAACAATTCACCTACAAACGCGCAAAGCAAAAACTTACCCACAAAGAGCAAAAAGGAAAAGAAAAGCAGATATAACTTACCAACACCAGCAGCTGGTTCAGCAGATAGGTCCGCATCTCGCAGAAGAACAAAATTCCTTACAATACGATGATACCAAAGCTCCTCTTCAGGCTTCTTCTTGATAGTACCCATTCTCCCGCCTTCCCTCTTGAATGCAACAACATACAGGGAAACAACTACATTCAAAAAGAAAACAGGTCAAAAAAAAAGGAGAAAGAATGGAAAATCCCCAAACTTACTATGACCATCCTCCGTATATACGGGTTTGTCATCACGCTCCATCTTCCAATTTAAACTCATACCGGCTCCGACAAGAGCTTTCTCTGGCAATGCAATATTGGGCACATCCTTCAAATCCTGATACCAGTTTTCATCAACCGGAGTCTGAAGGGTTTCAATCGGAACATCTTCTTTCCCCCTAAGAACCATCCTCACCGGAATTACTCCGGCCTTGATAAAAAAGAATTTCTGCTTCCAATCATGAAAAGATTTTGGGGGTTGATGAAGAATCTTCTTTGCAGAAGCCCTCTGAACGAATGAATAGAACCCTTGGGTACAATGCATCTGATGAAAAACCCTAAATCGGGGAACGGTCGGCTCAACATGCTTTGTCCGACACACGAATTCGAAATGTCGAACCCTAACCATGCCAATTGGGTGAAGTTGGGAGATATGCAGGTTATAAAACCCAAGGATTTCAAGAAAAAATCTAGTAACACGCAAGCGAAAGTTACCATCGCAGAAAAAATCCCAAAAGAGAGTAATATACCCAGCCGGAGCATCCGCCGCCGTCTGTCCCTCCTCAGGGTATAGAGCTCCCCAGTTTTCCGGGATTTTGAGATTCCGAATCAAACCATCAAAGGATGCTCTAGGCCACTTCAACGTTGGAAGTTCAGTCGACATCTCTTCAACAAGACCTTCTTGATGTTCTCCGATTGACATAAGAGGACGAATGATGGAATTTTTTCTTCTTAGGGAAAAAGGAAGGGAAGGTTTTTCAATAAAACAATGATTGCACAGAAGAGGTTACCCAAACGTTATACTCATCGCAATAAATAGCATCGGTAACCGTCACAGCAACTTTTCCGGGTATCACAGTTCCCCAAGCAGCAGAAAAAGTAAATGTCAGACACACACGCGTTTACACGCGCGCGTGTAAGACAAGGACAGTAAAAACAACTGACAACGACAGGTTGTCACTCAATTTACTGTACCAGTTTCATTAAAAGTCAAAGATTTTCAAAAAAATCTTTACAAAATTCAAACTCAATCTTCTCATAGAAGATTTCTTATTTCTCGCGCCCAAAAGCATTTCCCTCTCATAAGTCCAGTGCTCCACTTATTTGCATAAGTACAACACTAGACTGGGGGGACTTGAAGGGGTAAGGTCCCAAAAACCCCATAATAAGTATTTGGGACCATACCATAACTCTGCCTTTTCACCTTTTTACATTGCGCGGCCGCACACTGGTATTGCAAAAGGAAGAGTTTAATCAGCAATTTATAATCGCACGCCCAAAGGAGAACATAAATCCTTGCGCTTTCTCCCATTGGCTAAGGGTAAAAATCCTGAGATCAATACTTCCGCCCAAATATCCAGACTTGGATATTATGTTACCCAGACTTGGGATTTATTCGTCTGTTTCCACACAGTAAGGTGTCACACCAGATTACAGCAGTAATCTTCTAGAATGAATACAATCGTGCACCACTCAGACGGTTATAACCGTCTGGACACGTGTCATTACCACAGGCACCCCTGAAATCACAACGAAGGCATGCAATTGGAGAGTGATCTCCACTTGATCACATTACACGTGGCAAGTCCCCAGCCTTCGATCAAGACCACGATCCGTGTGCTCTCACGTCGGATCAAAGAACTTAAACAGAAGGAAATGTAACCGCTTACGGGGTTAGCATCTTCCGTTAACTTTTCATTAACGGGATTTCCCGCCCAAACGACTCCCGGCTATAAATATGAGAAGCAACCCAGGTATGAATTCAGATTACTCACACGATCCAAACACATCTTCTTCTTCATTATCAATACTTATTCTCACACCGGAGTCGGGTCAAGGAGAGAACCCTCTTCTCCCCTTGGCGAGACTAACGGTGCTCTTTTTTGCAGAGCTTCGGAGAAGAAGATCAGCTGCAACTGAATCAAATCGAGTGAGAGCTAACCTTTTTATGAGGATTCAAACCCCCTAGATATCTCGGTTCCGACCATACCTCTAGTGTTTCTTCAATTGACTTATAGAAGAAGTGATCACTTAGAAGTGGTAGGTTATTCTGATTCTGACTTTGCCAAATGCAAAGATGACAAGAAATCCACTTCAGGCTACATCTTTATGTTAGCAGGCGGACCTATCTCATGGAAGAGTCATAAACAACAGTTAACTACAACTTCCACAATGATGGCAGAATACATTGCTGTTTACAACAGCAACCTGTCATGGAATGTTGCTTAGAAATCTGATCACTGGACTCAAAATCGTTAATTCCATTTCTAGACCATTGAAGCTTTACTGTGATAACCCAGCTGCCGTTAGTTTCTCGAACAGTAACAGTTCGACTGGAGCTGGTTTATATCTCGATACAAAATATTTGTTCGTACGTGAACGAGTTGAGGAAAATAATCTTTGTATTGAGTATATTAGTACTAAAGATATGTTTGCGGATCCGATTACTAAAGGTCTCCCACCTAAAGTTTTCGAAGAACATGTATCGAATATGGGACTTACTAAAGACCTTATTTAATGGCATATTGTACTAGCTTATGTTTTAATTAATGAAATTTCCTCAGTTTGATTTTGTATGTCTCTAACATATGTTCTGCCGGTGTAATGACATATAGACAAATATAAATACAAATCAGGTTTTAATCATAACTATTAGGTTTTAAATTGAGGCTATATTATGACTAGTGGGGGTCCTGAGTCGAATGATGATTCAACGGCTGTATTTCTCTGCTATAGTTCTTGGTTTAAGGCTAAAATGAGTGTTAACTCCTGGCCAGGCTCATCTAATACTCATGATAAATGATTACTCGGCTAAGTGGGAGAATGTGAGATTAAATATATAATTATCATAATATTTAATCTTGTAGCCATTATAATTATTTATATTATATAGATCAAAATATATTAATAACCTATTAATAATTAGTTGGTAATTGTTGATGGACCATATTACCCTTATTAACTAATTAGGTTTCCTCTTGGGTGTATATATAAGGAGATTATTAGAGAGATAAAGGGTTAGACACATAACTCAATAATCATAACATCAAATCGGCTCTCTCTCTCTCCCTAATCGAAACCTCCCTAGTTTCGGTTCATCACCATCATAACCTTACACCCTAAAGAGGAACCAAATCATCCTGACAAGTATGTCGAACTCAATGGCTGCATCTCTGACTGGATTCTCTGCTGGCCTGTCTGCTGTAACAGGTATGTTATTCATGTTTTCCATTATGTTTAAACAGAACTGATCAACAGGTGTTCCCACGCCATTTCCAATCCCCGTTATCGTATAGTATAAGCCTTTAAATGAATTGATTCAAGGATCCATTTCATGGTTTTTCAAATCTTTCGTCTTAATTGGAAATAAGGCCTAATTCCATACTTACTTTCATTGTATTTACCAAATTCGACGAGAATCATGATCCATTCACATAGAATCATAAAAAAACGTTTACATTTCTAACCCAAATTATACAATTGGTAAATTTTGGTCTATTGTATACGTTACGTTTTGTTTTTCTAAATTTCATCTGAATCTGAAGATCCAAGCCGGGTTGATGGACATTTTGGCTAGGCTCATGACATAGATAGACCACACTAATGCTATGAATAAAAACTAACATACGTAGTATGCAATATATATTGAAAGGATCGATAACCAGACGGAAACGAGTACTGTGTTGTAAATTGTCTCCGCTGCCACATCATACAGGTTTCCTACTAGTGTGTATATATATATATATATATATAGAGAGAGAGAGAGTTAATTACATAGTTAGTCCCTGTGGTTTGCACAAAATAACATACTTAGGTACTAATAGTTTAATATCACCTTCTAGGGTATTAACTTTTCATTTTGTAACGTTTGGAGGTATTAACTTCTTGGGTATTAACATAGTTAGTCCCTGTGGTTTGTACAAAATAACATACTTAGGTACTAATAGAATGTGATTTTAAACCTACAAATAACGTTAATACCTACAAACGTTACAAAATGAAAAGTTAATACCCTAGAATGTGATTTTAAAACTATTAGTACATAAGTATGTTACTTTGTGCAAATCACAAGGACTAACTATGTAATTAACTCTCTCTCTCTCTCTATATATATATATATATATATATACACTAGTCACTTACCCGCGCGATGCGGCGGGAGTGGCAATTTACAATAGTATAATTGTTTACCGTTAGTTTATCCGTCGTCTCGTGATATATTGTATAGTACTTAAGTTAGTTTTCTTATTCGTGATATGATGGCACTGGTTTTTCTGTTAGTTTATCGATTCTTTGGTGATCTTATTCGTGATATGATGACACTGGTTTCTTATTCGTGATATGAATTGTAAACTGAAAAATACAATTTTGATTGGATATAAAGATCAATTTTTAAGCAAATAAAAATAGTTTAAATACAATTTTATAGATACACAGTTATGATATTCTGTTTATCATTGTGTTTTTTAATTGTATTCTTTAATTAAGTTATTACAGTTTTTTTTTTCATTTTTAACTAACTTATTATAGCTTTTTTTAATTAAAAGGGATGTGTGTTAACGAACTCATTATAGCAACAGTAAGCTAAGTAACTAAGCTAAGTAATTAATAAATTGGAGGGAAAACATTTTAGGGTATGGTTTTATTTTTTAAATATTAAAACCTATATAAAGAAGCAACAAGTTTGTGCATATCTTGGTTGTACATATGGCTTTGGGTGTTTTTCAAAAATAATTGGGGTGTTTCGGGTGGGTAGGGGTGTTTGGCTATATCCTCTATAAAAAGACAAAAAATGCTTGTTGTTGTTGACCGAGTTGTAGACAAGGAAGGGTGTTTCGGGTGGTTTTTCAAAAATAATTGGGGTGTTTCGGGTGGGTAGGGGTGTTTGGCTATATCCTCTATAAAAAGACAAAAAATGCTTGATGTTGTTGACCGAGTTGTAGACAAGGGTGTTTGGCAAAATCGGGTGGGTAGTGTTTCGGGTGGAGGGGTGTTTCCGGGTGGGTAGTGTTTCGGGTGGGTAGGGGTGTTTGGCAAAAATTATTTCGGGTGGGTACTGGGTAGTGTTTCGGGTGAAGGACAGGTCTAGAAAATAAATTGGGTAACCCATTACAGTGGGCCAGGTTTTAGTTGGGCTAAAATTCTTAGCCATTTATACGGTTGTTATAGTTCACTATTATATAATAATTTAAGTTGATGAATTACAACATATTAAATTCTTAGCCACTTTGGGCTTCAATGGGTTGTACTATGGTTAATGTTATCATTATTAGTAAACATGTTAAAATTATTTTTTTTAGTAATCAGATCAAATTATCATATTTAGTAAGCGAACAAGCCACGGGTTAATGTTATCATTATTAGTAAACGTGTCAAAATGTGCTACTTTAAGATCATTTTTAGTAAACAAGCCAAGGGTTAAGGTTACCATTATTAGTAAACATGTCAAAATGAGCTAATTTAATAAATGGATAAAACTCATCATTTTTAGAAAACGGGTTAAGGTTACCATTTTTAACAAACAGGTCACACTGAGTTACTTTAATAAACGGGTCAACTCATCAACTTATCAGTTAAATAGCCCGTGTAATACACGGGTTTTTAGCCTAGTAAAATAATATAATAGAAAAAAACAAGTAATTTTATGTACTAATCATGGATTCACAACTCTTGTCAGGTCCCTTTAATGCAAAATCAGTGAAAAACAAACCAAACATATCTTACTGAAGAGCAGGAGAGGTATTGTATCCTATCTTAATTTAACTCAAAGAGAGACTTGCTTGTGTATAAACATAACATTGCTAGTTGAGGTCCACATTGATATATATTTACAGAAGGGGAAAAAGTGAAGATTGTTATCACATACAAAATAAAACAGTCGATAAACAATTAAAATAATGCAAGATTTTTACAATCGGTGTATCAAACATTGTTATCACTATGTAAGATTACAACACATATACAAAATAAAATAGTCGAAATGTGAGAAATACTTACCACAATGCAGGACCGAGATGTTAAAAAAAAAGAGAAATAATGCAAGAATCAAATGTATAGAGGCGAGAAACAATGCAAGACTCAGAAGAAAATAGTATTCTGAAATGAAATAAAACACAATTTGTTAGGAATACAAATATAACAGAAAGTGAGCATTAAAAGTAACCTTTAGTTAAACTAACACTAACTTACAATTAGACGGTTGAATTGATTTTCTGAATGTTGTTCATTCTATGTGGCAGCAAACTGAAGGTTGGTGTGTAGTGCTATGAAGCTTAAGATGACTATATATAATGTCAAAAGTAGTTGTTGTACTTTTGACATTACTTTTCAACATCACTATATATAATATCAAAAGTAGACATCTACTTTTTAAACCAAAGCATAGAGCTGTATAGTTGACAAAATAGTGGACAAAACAAAAGTAGATGTACATAGCATACTACTCACCACTGTTCCCTTTTTTCACCCTTCTGACCACTGACCACTGACCCTTTTTCACGCTTCTGACCACTGTTGACCATTATCAACCCAGCTGTCCACCTCTTTTCATCCTGTGCACGTAACATCTTTTAGTTGGGACTTGTTCAAATAGTAGTACAAAACTAACAAGATATTGGTTTTCTTGTTTAAAACCAACAAGATATTGGTTTCTTGTTTACCAACTAAAAAATGGGTCAAAAAATTATTTTGACTGTTTAGATTTTAAACCAAGTTTAGTTTAGACTTCTAAAACTAAACCGAAAAACTAAATATGTAATTATGTTCGGGTTTATAATGGTTTCAGACTTTTGAAACCGAAAACCAAACCACAAAACCGAATATGTAATTTGCTTCGTTTTTTTTTTTGGGGGGGGGGGGGGGTGGTTTAGGTTTTTGGGGGGTGGGGGTGGTTTAGGTTTTTTTAGTATGGTGACAGGAATATGTTTTGAATGTTCAAAACATCAGGAACCCGAAATATGGTGAAACACATGTACCCGAAACACATAAGGAATATGTTCAAAACACATGTACCCGAAACACATAAGGAATATGTTCAAAACACATGTACCCGAAACACATCAGGAATATGGTGAAACACATGTACCCGAAATAACCTTCTAAAATAACATATTTTACTTTTTGAAGTAACTTATTTAAGATCTAATATAACGTTATTTACATTATTTAACTCTTTAAATAGTTGTTTGATAGGTTTTTTGTAATAAACTTTAGTCACTTTCGATCCGTTTAACCCTTTTGTTTTGTTAGCTATTTTTTATTTAGATACACTCGTTTGAGATACATGTAGATTAAACATAACCCAAATTGCCTGGTTCATTCTTAAAACGATGTCATGAAGACTAAATCTTTGAGGCGATAATTGGGATTAAGACATCATTTGTGAACCTACTAAACTGAAAATTACTTTTCATTGTGCAATATGCATGTATAATAGTTCAAGAATTACTTCAAATGATTAACACCATACCTGTGTATATACAGAATTCAAGAAGCACCCATTACTCATCAATTAAGGGAACTCTGCAAATTCATACACCATTAAACATTACAAACAAACTAAAGAGAGTATTTTTTACTTTTTTTCAAAAAAATATAACGAATTGTGCCTTTAACTTCAAAATAGATCAGTATTTATCCATCATTTAACCTGGCTTTATACGTATCTTTATTTGCCTTTAACTTTGAAAAATAAAACTGAAACATTAATGCCAAATTACAGATACTAAAGAGCAATTAAACATCATGAATGCTTCGGTTTTGATCTTACGTTGCTTGAATTATGTTGAAATCTACCAAAATTAATAGAATCTAAAAGTAGTAAGAAAACCAAATTGATTATTTCAAATAAAAGAAACAAAACAAAGTATATGGATTACAATTTTAACCTTTTCAAAACTATAAATTTTAAAATTTTTTCTTACCCAAATATCTAGTTTTGCAAAATTATGATAATCCTAAAAGTTCAAGCCCTAATATTTTTTTTAAACAAACGATTGATATAACCAGAAAACTTGTTAAGTTACATCAAAACAGAAGGTAGACGGGCAACAAGCTGCGCCGCCAACCCTTTCTGAATTGCAAACCCCAACCTCCCGAACACAAACCCCTGCCCCCTTGGGGTCGAACAATTGCTGTGGATAACCCGTTGAACCCTCGTCAAGAAGTTGATGGCTTCTGGCGCTAGGGAGCCAAAAGTATCAAAGGCAAAAGGGATAAAGACATGTTGGTTCTCTGCGCAAGCTTTAGCGTGCTTATCCACTTTCTTTGATTATGCCTTTCTTGCTGCTAGTCCAGCTACAAACCCGTTTTCCCTTAAACCAACCAAAGGGGAAACCCCCGTGAGGTCTACACAAGCATGTTTCCCCCCAGCCCAGCCAAAGACGAGCAGATCCGCTGGTCGCAGAGTAGATCTCCCTTCCATAGGGTCCGTGAGGAAATTCACAGGGGCCACTTTCTTAGCAGAAATCCCAGCTCTTCTTAAGATGTCCCCCAAAACATCTCGCACCCAGTCATGCCGATATTTAAACCCAGGGAGCTCTTTACAGTGAACTGCGTGCTCCCCATATTTATCCATACGAGCTTTACGACATATCGGGCAGGTTTCATCTTCTGGGTACATAGGGATCATTAGCCGGTATTTGAGAATGGTTCTGTATTCTACTGCCGACATGCATTGTCCTAACCCCTCAATCGGGACAACGGTAAAAAATTCCTGAGCATGGGGACCCTTCAGACACTCAAACACCGCCTTCTGGCGGGGTGACAAATCAAAAGCTTCTCCCAGGCTTTGAGCGATTTTGCTAAAAAGTGCATTCGCCAAAGTTTTTTGTGGCTTCGAGGGGGCGGTGTCCTTGTTAGAGAAACCGCCAATATCCAAGTCTGGGAGAGAGACATTTAAGCGTTCGAGCGCTTGTTGATAGTCTGGGTCAAGCCCGACAACCCCACCGTTTCGAAGGATATGATCCTGTAGTTCCCAAGACTGAGCTCTAGACGCCACAAAGGCATAAGCCCCAACATCTCGGGCTGAGAAGAGGCCCAAACCACCTAGACGCATTGGCAAAGATGCTAGACGCCACTGGAGGTCACCAAAGAAGGGGCCGCCACCCACTACTATGTCTTCTATAGCCTTTCTAAGGCCATCATCGAACCGAGATACCGCATCCTCCATCAAATGGGGTTGACAAGTCCGCAGCCCAAAAAGCAACTTAGCAACACCCATGCACGACCTTAGCAGAAGGAGTTCACATTGGGGATCCCTCAGGCAGGGTAAGAGTTTCATAAGGTCAACCGCCCCCGAGGCCCGCCGCCCTGCCAACTCTCCAATAAAGCTAGGATCCCGACTAACAGCTCCACCAAGGAGCTTAACCCCCTTCTCTGGTCTACCGATCCCTCTCGGGAAAAGCCCGTCTTGAACTTTCTGGCCGTCGCATGTCGGCCAATAAACCTCTGTTTTCTTAATATTGAGATAAAGCCCTAGAGATGGCCCCTCCTCGTTGATGATATCTAGATTTAGTTGCCCAAATCAACAACACCCTAATAGTGAACTGAATCTAGCCTAACAAAACAATAAATTGAAACATTTGACCCGTTTGACTAAAAAAGCACCAGCCAAAAAAAATTCATAAGTAAACGGTTACGAGTAACCTGTTTAGATGTGATTTACTTGCAGGCTTGTACATGAACTACTTTTAAGAGCCTTTTGAGATTGTAATCAATGATGTTGCCATGTGCAAAAGGAATCATCCTTCAACCGGTAACCCGTTCTTTAGATGAGGGTTGGGTTTTTTGGGTTGACCTTTTCTACCCTTCGTCCTCTCCTTGCGGCACGCCCGAGCTCCACGAAGAGAATACATAGTTTCAAAAATACAGTTAATTATCCATATTCAAAGAAAACAGTAGAATGAAAATCTTATAAGCATCAAGTAATTTTCCATTGAAATATATAGCATAAGTTAATAAACTGCTGGATTTTTAAAAGCAGAACCTTGCATAAGGTAAGCTAAATATTAGAGGTGCACAAAACGGGTTTATTTAGAACCGGGACCGGGCAGGTACCAGGTCCAGTTATGGTCAACAACCGGTTCTGGACACGCTCAGTTTTTTTACCAGGTTTTTAACAAGGGCTACCGTCCTCACCTTCATTAAAGTTGATTGGTAGTACTTCAGAAGAATCTTATTGAGCAATAAAATTTCATATCATCCTTTTGAAAAATAAAATGGCCTTCTCACTCTCAGTAACAACAAGCATCACAACATCAATAGCATTGTGCATCACCTGTAACCAAATATGAACTATTTTTATATAATGAAGATTAAACTTTAGTTACTTCAAGATGATCAATTGATGTAGGTTTTAAAAGGGAAAACCATAAAACCTAAAGATTCTTACTGCTCTGGACTGAAGCCCTTGTATTATCCAGAATTCTCAATCATACTCAAAATCTCCTCATGACAAATCAAAGCTAGCAACAGCCACATCCACCTCAGCCCAATTACAACTTTAAGATCCATATAACAAGTGCCAAACGACCAATCCTACCCATTCAATAAGCATATTTGGAAAGGATGAGAACAACTGACCAACGCAGCATCACATTCATTCAAATCCAGGTTTACCTTCCACATATCCCAACCTTCATAAGTTACAAACTACCTATTATGACTCTTAAAAATCAGCATTTTATAAAAAAAAGTGTGTATATGTGTAACAGGACTCGTAAAACAAACCTGAAAATTGAGCTTTCATCGAATGCATAGAATGACCTGCAGATGCATTGGTGATGGATAAGGGAAATCGAGTAACTTAGTGAGCCAAAAATGAGTATGCAAAGATAAAGAGGTTGTGCACATAACAACCTTCTGCCATCCCTATACCCCAACCTCTAGCGCCGTGTTTGCCTTTGTTCTTTTCAACATAGCTAACCCTGCCTGCAAAAAGAGAACCGATTTAAAGTAAACAATCTAAAAAAATGAATCCAGATCAAAGAAAAGCTTTTATCCCATCATTCAGCAAAACTCCATTGCCATCATTAACGCCCTACTCTCTTTCCATCCCGTCGTCATCGTCGTTCTCCAAGCAGAGAAAAGAATCGGGATGTAACTGCAGGTGATGGAGACGAAAACAAACATTAACATAATAATATATGGGTTCCACATATACCCTAAAAACTTCAAGAATTTTCTCTCCTAAACACACCTTCATCATAAATTCATCAAATAACAACCAAAAACAAACATTAACATAATAATAAAGTTTGACCAAAAAACAGAGAGTGGCAAGTTTTAACCTTACTATGGCAATAAAAACCCAGATCTGAATCGCACACACAACACCTAGATCTGAATCTCTTGGATCTGAATCGCTTGGATCGTGCGAGAGAGAGAGAGCAGATGGAAAGGCGGATCTAAATAGCTTGGATCGCGAGAGAGATAGCAGAGAAACCCTAGATCCAGATCTGGATCTGGAATCACCAGAGAGAGAGAGAGAGACTGGTGAGATGTGAGTTGTGAGAGAGATGAGAGAGAATGAAGGGGAAAGGTGGATCCGTGTGAAAACAACATCATCCGTCAGATCACGATCTGTGTGAAGACATGAAAGAAAATGGACGGCTGATGATGGATCCGGGTAAAGGGTAAAAGTTTTGGAGGGCATAATTAGAATTGTAAATTATATTGTGCTTTAGAGGTTTGTACAGCATGCTTTAGGGGTGTTTTAAGGGAATTTTTATGGACTTTAAGAAGTCCTTTGGATATGCTTTATAAAATAGTATATATATATACTAATTATAAATAATAATTCGAGTCGAGCGGACCTTTGCTCATGTTTGGCTCATTTACAAACTAAACCGAGCAAAGCGGCTCGCTTATCACCAAGCCTCAAATCGAACGAGCATTTTATGAGCAATTTCTGAGCCAACGGCGAGCTGTATGAACGGCCTTACCCCAGCCCATATACGTAAATACCTAAACTACCCTTGTACGTAATATTTATAAAGTGCAAAGCGTTTTTTAAATTCATAAATGACGTTTGAAATTAAATTGATTTTTATATCATCTACTAGGTTATCACCCGGGTAGACACCCGGGTAGGAAATTTTAAATTAGATTAATCAAAAATTTCAACACACACTGATTCATTTCTATTTAAAACTAAAATCAAACCATACCTATGAGTAAAATATTGAATCAAGAGTAACACTAATGGATTAGGACTCGTTAGAAGAACTATAAAAACATATACAAATCAGTAATCTCACATTTTCTTCTTTGATGCAAAGGTAAACCCAACAGCCTGCCATAAAAGAGCATGTGAAAAGTTTAACCACCATCATTTTTACAGTTAAATGTTTAGAAAAGTGTAAATAAAATTATTTAGGCATACCTCTATGGTGTAGCTTGAGCGTACAAATATAAGTTGTGGAGGCTTTGATGATATCATGCGTACCAACCTCTTTTGCAATAGATAACCTTCTATCATCTACACTAACAGTCACAATTGTTAGAGCACCAATAACCCGGGCAGGGAGCATTCTCACAAACCCTAAAACTGTACTTTTGATTTGCAATTGTCCATCTGCATACACAAATGAAAACATTAATAAACAATATAACATAAAGTTCTTAAAAAGTTGCTTATTGGATAAAGTATCGCCTAGTGGAGGAACCAAATACTGACCCGTATCCATATGTTGTCTGCTGCTGTGGAATCTCGAAATCATGAGCACAAGGTTGAAGGTACACAATATACATACGCATATTGAAAAGATAAAAGGTAAAATCCATATATATAGACATGCCCAAACCAACCAGAACACACGCAACATTGAATTCATTAAGAAAAACCTTCAATACATGGTAATGGTTGGACATGGTACCTTGATGATAGCCGGATGATCTGGCTGGTTAACATCACAGAAATCAACAAAATCTGGATTACGATCACATGTGAACAGCCTCTGATCTCCATATTTGTTCTATAATCATAAACATAAAAAAAATGAATATGTAGAGTGTCAGGTAAGAATCCATATTCACATACTTTAAGATTATTCACATACCGCCACCATTTGAGAAATTCCTCAGCGAAGCAGGGTTACCAGATCGACCATTAACAAAATAGTTTGTTATTTATGAATAAACCCACCAAAAGCACGAGCATGTAAGGTTCACCAGTGAACCATTTGTAGTGTAATTTTTATTAATTATATAAACTATAAGTTACATAGTTACAAAAAACTATAACTTATATAAAAAAAACCTCTTAAAAGACCAGCAAATACCAAGTTCATCAATCATCACACCACCATCATAAAAAAGGCCTTACTTGACCAGCATAGATATGGATAATTTATCTACTGACCCATTTGAAAAAAGAAAACTCAAAGTTCACTTGACCCGTTTGAGATAAATTGTTAAGTTAACACTCTTACATGTTAACACTCTTACATGAATTTAGTAAGTGTTGATAATCTACGTTAACATGCACCAAGGGTAGCTAGCTACCTGCACCTGCTTCCGGTTAGAAAATAACCGTGTAGTTAAAAGAGTTTATATTCTTTAGAGTAATTTATAAAAAAAAAACTATATTTTATTTTTCCCTCAATTATTATGAAATTTGACGATTCGAAATATCTAATTGGTTATGTTTTATTCAACAACCAACGACTTCTTCCCTAGTATTACTCAATTTAACTACTTTCGTAATCTTTTTCTAATTTAATAATTTTCAGAAACAAACGAAAACATACAAAGTAACTCTCAGCTAATAATAAGAAAGCAAAGCTAAAAACGGAATAAGCTTGTAAAATTGTCAGGAATAAACGAACCTGAAAAAATGCATTTAAACGTCTTTCATCATTAATCAAGAATACATGAGAGAAGGCAACAGGGGGATACTCATGAATCGTGAGCAGAAAATAATCATCACATTATAAAGAGATAGCGAGCTGATATGATTCGCAAAAAGGTGCATTAGAAACATAAACAACTTAACACAGTTGGAAACCCTAAGGCTTTGTCATGAACAGAAAACGGCAGGTCATGTTGGGTAAGCAAACAGGTCATACTGGGTTCAGGTCAAGACGGGTCGATTAAAAAAAGGTTCAGTTCAATACACCGTAAAAAAACTATGATGAAAATAAGTTGGATGAAATGGCCATCCTGCTTTATGAAAAAGTATTAATAGACCAAAAATTCATTCGCATAACCATGCTATTAAAAGTAGATAACTTCAACTACGGCAAAAAAACGGAAGATATAAAAGTACCTTCTAAATCACATTTATTTTAGTCCATCACCCAAACCAGCTGTTGGGTCGAGACATAACCCATCTCCAAACGTGGATCGTTGTAAATCCAATCAGCTGAAAATTCACATGGTGGGAAAAAACTTAAATGTTATCAACATAAATTGCAATACAATGAGATAAAGTTCTTCAAATCCGCTTGAAATTCAGCGTTAAAACTTGATTCAAATAGCAAAAAACTAAAGAGAGGGTTAGAAATCCGCTTGCCAATCTGATAAGAAATCAATAAACCAAACTTAGGGTTGAAAATCAACTTACGAATCTATTTCAACTTTCAAGGAGGCTGCGGAGCAGCCAATTGTCCAAAGCAAAACAACTACCCACAATGTCATACCGTTACTGTGTCTATTACTCATGATAAAAGAACATATCAAAGAGAGACCCCAATCTTCCATCTTCTTTGGCTTCCTTTTTTCTTGTTTATGTGCAAGACTACAGTATATTGAAATGAGTCTGATATGACTCAGCCCTGCCTCATAAAATAAAAAAAAGGTATAAGATTTCTGTTAATACAATTGTTAGCGATCATCAATTATTTCCTCCAATATCAGACTAAAGGTATAGACTAAAGGTATACTTCAGAATTGAAAAGTACTAAATGCATAACTGCAAGTCCTAAGATAAACAAACTTAAAAGAAATAAAAAAGAACACAAGATTACCATCTTCTATATACAAAACATCCCCACCCTAAAATCCTAAAAACCAGCCATTTGCACGGTGAAAAGCAACCTTTATTCGTTGCAAAGAACCAAAGTCATTTTGGTTTTCCTAAGGGATCATCCCCATTTTATCATAAACTTCATCTGTATTAAAATCCACCATGAGTTTTACGAACAATTATAAACTCAAAACCCAGAATTCAGAATACCAAAAGAAGCGTGTTCAACATGGCCTTGAGGGAAGGTGTATTTGCACCAACCATCAGTACAGGCATACCATAACGGAGAATGCAAGTAAGCTTTCACAGAATTCATCCCAAAATCAAAACAACCCTAAAACATTAACAAATCATGAACATTGAGTAGATGCTAAAACAATGAATAAATCATCTCTCTGCAAAGCGTCTCTAGCCACCAATCGAAGGAGATTTATATAGACCTAAACACAAAACCCTAGATTTCACAATCACACTGACCTTCACGTATATAGACCTAAATTCAAGAAACTGAATCAAACACTACGTAACAATTAGTGCGAATCGAAAACATGAATTCTTTAAATGGTTGCAGATTAACAAACACATGCCGGTTGAATATTTGTATCAAATAAACTGTGGATTTTGTATTGTACCTGTTGAGATTACTTGCAACGATGATTTCTAAAGCTGGTCCGTATCGATCATGACTGTAACATGTGATTTGATTATCTTCAATCTTTGATTAAAAAAAAAGAAACAGAGACCACGAGGATGATGAACCAGAGGGTTTGCAAAGAAGGGGTGGGAGGCTAGGGTTTAGAATTGCATACAGGATTATAGAATGAGGGATTTAGGTTTCAGTCTGAGTCGAATGAAGAATGAAGCGATTTAGTGTTTAGTATCTAAAAAAGAAGGTAGCGACGTTTATATATGATCCGAGTTAAATGGGTGATCCAAACACATATCAATTCGATGGTTGAATCCAAATAGCTTGAATGGAACAAAGAAGGACCTGTTGTGGTTGATTTTAGGGTTTCTGATTAAGGAAAAGAGAAGAAGACTCAGACAGGTTAGGAAGACGAATGAGTGATTTAGGTATTTAGGTTTATCAGATGGTTTATATACACGGGTCAATAAACGGGTTTGGAGCAAGACACGCGGTATCCATAGGAACTAATTTTAACCCGGAATTTTGAGCGGGAAAATGGAATTGAGGAGCTCTATGGTGATGCCACCTCATTTTCCAAGCCCCTCATAACATGACACATAAGCCCTTATTTATCATGTTTATATATATATATAGATTATGACTTCGGTTTTTTTTTTTTTAACGGCGAACTATTATGACTTAGGTGGTGTTTGTTTTTTAGATATACGAAAAGATCTTTCAGAATCTGCAAACCCCTTTCTCTAGAGAGAGAAACAGCGAGAGAGAGAAACAGCGGCTAGACCCCATTGACCTAACGTTGACTTCTCCATGGAAGAAAAGAAATCTTCATCCACACGTAGCCCCAAACCCCTGTACACCCTTTGAATTACTCCAACCTTTCACCCAATTCAATTGAACAACTCCATTTCTCAAATCTCAAAACTGGTTCGTCTTCAACTGCATCATCCGGCATAAAAAAGGTTCGTTCTTGATTCTCATTTCGGTTGGAAATCGTATCCTCTACGTTTATTACTTCGATTCGAACATGGGTTTTGTTTGATTAATAATCTTTTCTGATTTATGGGTTGCTTTTCATCGTTTCCACTTTCCTATAACCAAAAACCCAAATCGAAAATAGCGCCCAAATTAAGGTTTTAGAGACGATGGCATTATGAAGATGATGCATGCGTTTTTCGTTGCTGTTCATGTGTCCCGTAAGTTCTTAACTTCACAACACCTTCCCTTCAATCGTTCATATACTTTTGCTGTACCCAAAAATCGAAATACGGATCTCAAAACCCTAGTTTCTACGTTTAATCGATTGGCATATAGGAATCCTGTACCCCCTATTCCAGAATTCACTAAGATATTGTCAGTTATTGCGAAAAGGAATCATTTTGCTGCTGCAATTTCACTCATTAATCAGTTTGACTTTTTAGGAGTCAACCCTGTTTTGAACCCCACCATTTATGTTTTCAACATTGCTATTAATTGTTTCTGTCACTTGAAAAGAGTCGACTTTGGATTCGCGGTGCTAGCGAAAGCCACGAAACTCGGATACCAACCCGATTGTGCTACTTTTAATACCCTTATTAAGGGACTATGTGGTAGCGATAAGTTGCATCAAGCAATCAAATTGTTTGATCGGATTGTGAAGAACGGGTTTGAGCCTAGTGTGGTGACTTACGGGACGTTAATTAACGGTCTTTGTAAATCGGGAGACACTCATTCGGCTATTATTTTACTTCAGAATATGGAAACGTCTACTTGTCCACCGGGGATTATCCAATACAGCTGCATTATAGACAGCCTCTGCAAGCGTAAACGATTTGTTAAAGCGTTGAAGCTTTTTACGGAAATGAAAAGAAAAGGTGTGTCGCCTAATGTTGTGACGTATACTTGTTTAATTCATGGTTTGTGTAGTATACACTCGTGGGATGAAGCACTTGAGTTGTTGAGTGAAATGCATGCTCGAAACGTCTCGTTAAACGTACACACGTTTTCTATTTTGTTGGATGCGTTGTGTAAAGAAGGAAGGATAACTGAAGCGGAAAGTTTGTTGTCACTGATGATTCAAATAGGCGTGACACCTAACACGGTTACGTACAATTCACTCATTCGTGGTTACTGCTTACTTGGAAAAATGGATGTTGCTAGGAAGTTGTTTGACTCTATGGTTGACCAGCATTGCACTCATTCAGTTATCAGTTACAACATATTAATAAAAGGGTACTCCGAAAACAAAAAAATAGATGAAGCGTTGAGTGTTTTTCATGAAATGTGTAACGAAGATATTGTTCCTAGTCTTGTAACATACAACACTCTTATTATTGGTCTGTGTCAAGCGGGCCGATTCGAGGAAGCGCTTTTGCTTCCGTATGAAATGAAATCTCATGGTTTGACTCCCGATATTTCCACTTGCAATACTCTGTTAGATGCCCTTTGCAATAATACGAAACTAGATGAAGCCCTAAAGTTTTTTGATTCCATGATCGACCAAGGTTGCACGCCTTCTGTTATGAGTTACAACATCTTAATGAAAGGGTACTCCGAAAACGAAAAAATAGATGAAGCTTTGAATATGTTTAGTAAAATGTCTAAGAATGGTGTTAATCCTAACGTAGTTACATACAACACTCTTATTAGTGGTTTGTCTCATGCGGGCCGACTTGAGGAGGCTCGTATGCTTTCTTCCGAAATGAAATCCCGTGGTCTGAAACCAGATATCGTCACTTTCAATACTATATTGAACACCCTTTGTAAGAATGGGAAACTAGATGAAGCCCGAAGTTTGTTCAACACAATGGATGATGATGGTGTTGTTCCTGATATCGTTACGTGCAATTGCATCATTGATGGTATGTGCAAATCTGGGGAAACCGATGATGCATATGGGATGTTTTTGAGTCTTTCTTCTAGAGGCTTGCAACCTAATGTGCGTACATACAACATCATGATTGATGGATTGTGTAAAGCGAGTGAACTTGATAAAGCAAATACATTGTTTCTAGAAATGAAAGCAAACGGTTGTTCTGCCGATGAGATTACGTATAAGATAATGGTGCAGGGGTTTATTCGAGCGAAGCAGACCACTAGGGCTATTGAATTTATTAACGGATCACTTAATGGAAATGTGTGGGCAGATATGAAGAAGTTGCTAAATGGTTGTTGTCCCCCATTGGATCAAAAGATTCTTTCAAGGCCTAACTAACCCATACAAAACCTTTCAGATATGTTTTTTATATACAAACATCAATGTCAAAACTAACAATTTTATTGGTGATCCTACAAAATTTCTAGTCCTTCCTCTTCATGGTTCAATGCCTGCTATCAACCAACGGAAATTTTTGACCGCCCTCCTTTAGGCATGCGGTATGCCTTTTCGACAATTAGGATTTATAAATGTTTTAAATTAAATATTGTTTTAATTGTTTGTTATGCCGGTTTATTGATCATACACTTCAAAATCCTTTTTTTTTTCTGGTAGGAAAATTGTTTTAGCGACAAACATTACTGAGAGTAGTATAACCATAGATGATGTGGTTTATGTAATTATAAATAGTCGACGTAACTTATAAACTTATATTATATTCTTTTTTTAATAATAAACGATTTAGGAGGCTCTATGCTGCATTTAAATTACACTTTGGATGATTTTGGCCCGTTAGAACTTATAGGCTTGTTTTGTCTAAAGTTTAGGCTTGTTTAGAACTTTTTGGCCCCTAAACCCCTTTAAAACGATTTGAGACACCACAAATCCAAGTCAACCCTTTTTACCATTTTGATCTGTTTTCGTTGAACCTCTTTTTTTTTCTTTAAATTTATACGTTTGAGATAATGCATAACCCACTGTTTTATCTTTTCAACTCATATCTATTGAAGTTCTGTTTTTTTTTCCTTTTCAAATTTTTACCCTATTGAGATAAAACATGACCCAGATTGACGTGTTCATAAGTAAACTGGTCGAAATCGTCTCTCTTGTTTCTCATGTCATTCTCTGGTGGTATTGACAGAGACGTGGTCGTGCTGGTAGAGTACAGCCTGGAGTATGTTATAGATTATATCCAAAAATGCTCCTTGATTCTATGCTCCGATATCAGCTACCTGAAATTCTTAGAACACCTTTGCAAGAACTGTGTTTGCAGATAAAAAGCTTGCAACTTGGAGCCATTGGGTCCTTCTTAAGACCATTGGGGCTCTAGATGATGCAGAAGAGCTCACTTCACTTGGTATGATTTGCAATATTTGTTCATACTCATTTGTCACCACTAGTGGTGGCAAATTGGGCGGGTTGGGTAACAGGTCAGGTGAAACTGGTAAATTCTGATACCTAGGTTTGATCTGGAATACTTACGTTCTTGCTTATTTTTTTTTATTTTCTAGTCACTGCGTCAAATATGATTTCAAGTGTTGTATCTCAGTAATATCCTTTTTTTATGTTTTGGATAAAATAATATCAAATGTTTTATTTGGGGGTAGCACTCATGTGGGCTTGCGTTGACGGGTTGGTATCACCTAACCTGAACACTACTTGTTTAGTTAGTCGTGTAGAAATACCCAACTTTAATCTGGAAACACCCATGTAACCTGGACATGACTTGTGTAACCTGTTCAGCACTGGTCTGGTAAACTGGCTGTAAATAGGTTGTAAACTGGTTGAGTTTGTAATTTGCAATTTATAAATTTTTAATTCTGATGTTAAATTGGCTGGTGGGTTGAAAGTATGAAACCAGATACGTACATGGTAGCGTAAGTTAGTTTTAATATACGGGTGGACTTGATGAAAGAAGTTATATAGGCGGGTGACCTCCAAACACATGATCTCATCATTTTAGTAAAATATATAGAATATTGTTTAAAATAATTTGGTTTTTGTAATCATATATCAAGGCAGTAGATCAATCAATCAATCATACCCAGTAAAATCCCACAAATAGCAATGCTATTTGTAGGGTCTGGGGAGGGTGGGATGTAGGCACACCTTACCTCTACCCCTAGGGATAGAGAGGCTGCTTCCAGAGAGACCCTCGGCTCCAAAACACCCAGGAAAGAAATAAATAGAGCATGGGGTGTGTGTGTATGTGTATGAAGCTACCAATGTAGAGCAGAACAAATATGTGTATGAGTTGCGAAAAAGTGCATGGTAGAACAGAACAAATATGACAACACAAAACAGTCTATACACATAGTTACATATTTACGACCATACACTACACCTAGAAACACAACTGTACATCATCATCATCGTACTCAGTATATCCCACCTATAGCAAAGCTAAGGTAGGGTCTGAGGAGGGTGGGATGTAGACAGCCTTACCTCTACCCCGTAGGAATAGAGAGGCTGCTTCCAATGAGACCCCCGGCTCGATTGTGGTTTTGCATCAAGCCTTGGACATAAGGCACATAACACTCAGCAATTGAGACAAACGCCAATTGGTGCATGTACCCCCTTGTCTTTCGGCTATCAACGCCACCACATGATGCCTGATTAACGATCCCCTCTTTTTAACGTTATTTTCACGAAATTAGTAAAATAACGTTAAAAATTAGTGCACTTTTGCTTTTGCCCCCCCGAGCGCCCACACATATATTACATTATATGAGCAGACCGCAAGCGGGGCTCAGAAACACAACTGTACAAAACATCCTATACACATAGTTACTTATGTACGACCATACACTACACTACACCTAAAAACACAATTGTACCCTTTCCTAGAAATCCTTAACCTTAATCCTACGTCTCCACGAGCTCCTATCATGGACCATGTTCTCAGAGAGGTGCAATTTTTGCAAATCCTGCCTAATCCGCTCATCCCAAGTAATTTTGGGTCTGCCTCTACTCCTCCTCCCCTCCACCTCGAGGGTTTCAACCACTCTAACTGGTTCTATCGTCTGCCTCCTCTTCACATGCCCAAACCATCTCAATCTTCCCTCCTTTATCTTATCTGATATACTAGCTACTTCTAACCTTTCCCTAAAAACATCATTTCTTATCCGGTCTAACCTTGTGTGGCCACACATCCATCTTAAAAAATATCAAGGCAGTAGATGTTTTTTAATATTCTTTTACAAGGGTGTTACCGGTCAACCCAATCTGTACACTTATTTATCCTTTTGGCCTGTTATCCTACCACTCCAACCTGCCCATGTGGTCTGTACAAAATTTCTGTGATCCTCTTCCTTATTTGGTTTATAGTGAAAAGGTGAAAACTAGCAGCGTATACATTCGGGACTCCACAAGTATATCGGATTACGCTTTGCTAATGTTTGGTGGTAATCTAATTCCAAGCAAGAATGGAGGTGGCATTGAGATGCTCGATGTGTATCTTCAGTTTTCTGCGTCCAAGAGTGTGTTGGGATTGATAAAGGTACGTTTTTGCGTTAGATATGGTGATATGGGTGGGATGAGTAACGGGTAAAAATTGTTCGGGGTCAAAATGGGTGATTTTCCATACGGGTATGGTTCGAGTTGGGCTGGTCTAAATTCTAAAACACTTTCTGTGCTAAATTTTTTAAAATAGTTAGTGTCAAATATGATTACTAAAACTTCATTGATTTTTTTACAAGGCAACTTTATTTTGTTAAGAGGTGTCAAGATGATTACTAAAACTTCATTGATTTTTTTACAAGGCAACTTTATTTTGTTAAGAGGTGTCAAGTTTAGTCCTTTACACTCAACCCAGTTAAAAAACCCTAGTAAAGGACACCGCCTGTCAACATTCGTTAAAAAGGACACCACCTGAAAAATGGTATAAAGATAAAGGACAAAACTTGTAATTTTTCCATTTATTTTTACAAATAGTTAGTGTGGCGAAGCTATTTTATTTAAGTAAAAAAAGTGACTTTTGAGTAAATGCATATACCAAGTTTTATACGTTTAAAACTACATTTAAGACCGGTTTCTCCTGAGAAATTTTCTTGATATGACATGTTAAAAGATAAAACACAATTCAAATTGACCTGTCTCTTATGCTAATGTCTACTGATATTACTTGTTTGGCACTTTGACCTATTAGAAACTAAACACAGTTCAAATCGACCCATTTTCAACTAAATGAGCCAACTTTATTATTTCTACAATCAATGGCCCTTTGGTTATATCTTTCATAATATTGATTTGCAGAAAATGAGAGGGGAAGTAGATAGATTGAAGACCCTAAGCTGGATGTTAATGTTGAAGGAAAAGGAGTTGCAGCTCTTGTTTAGTTGCTGCAGCACAACCAGAATGTTTGTTAATAGACATTAATTTTATATTTGTTTTCATTTATATAATCAGCATAGGATCACAGTTTGAAAAGTATGTATGAATTTAGTTAAATTACAAGTTATGTTATATTTGAGGCTTATGAATACTCATTCTTTTTGCCCGGAACTCACAAAAGTTGCCTAGATCCGCCCCTGTAATACATACAATGGGTTCGTCATATATTACAACTAAAAAAGTTAACTTTTTAATAATTAATTAAAAAAATAACTCTTTTTAATAATTACTAATTAACGATTTCAAATAATGTCAACCCGTGTAATACACGGGTTTGAAATACACGTGTAATAATTAATTAAAAAAGTTTATAATTTATATTTTTCTTTTTTTGATATTCAATCTTTGTAATATACGGGTTTCCAAAGAATGATACGTATCACTCATTTATATATTAGTAACAAAAATACTAATTAATATACTTATTTATTTATCAATCTCATAATAATTATAAGCAACAAATTAACACTGTTATATTTCTTACAACTATTTTTTTACGATAATATTTATTTATTCAACCCGTGTAATACACGGGGTTCTAACTAGTAATATAACTATTTTAATCGGTTTTAGTTATCAAAATAGTTTTATAAGTTATAAAATTCAAGTATAACTACTTGAATTATTAATGTAATATTTAAATAAGAATCAATAACAAAAAGATGTGAAGAAATACACTATCATGAAAAAGAAAATTAGAAGAAAAAAAAACATACCTATTGCTTATATTACATGAATTTGTATTTTGAGAATAGTGCAAGTTACACGATTTGATATTTAAAAATGTTGTGTTGCATTATATTTTCTATTTACGCAATCTTCCATTTCAAAAGGGTGCTACTTTCTACACCCCCTAGTTAGTTTTTACACCCCACTCCTCTCACATACTTACAGGTGGGGCCCGCGTGGGACCGGCAGTTTTCCTCTCACAAAGGGGGGGGGGGGGGTATAATCAGGAGGGAGGGGGGTGTGTATAGAATTA
>JARYGA010019825.1:0-123068 GCA_030545235.1 Helianthus tuberosus | reverse complement strand
AACCTAGTGGTTTTCAATCTTTCCCAAGCTATGAACCGAACTCCCCTCAGACACCGCAATCCTCACAGAGTTCGAACAACCAAAATAGTCAAAGCTAAACAAATCCAAATCAGAGGATTCTACAATGCAACATTGCTGTGAATCTTGGAAATGCACAAGACTTCAATGAGCACACTGCTCAACAACATATGGTAATGCTTGCATCGGTACTTAAATCTTATGAAAGCCTGGTGGCCGGTAAGATCGGAAATCCGAACATAACCAAAGAAGACTACGATCAGATCGACCCAGAGGAATTAGAATTAATCGATATAAAATGGCGTATGGCTTCAATAGTTCGAAGAGCCTAGAGATTCATGGAGATAACGGGGAGAAGTAGTTTGGGAGGACCTGACGGTAAACTTGGTTTTGATAAGTCAAAGGTGACTTGTTTTAAATGCTGAGAGCGGGGGCATTTCAAGAGAGAATGTCCTAACCGAGAAGTGAATGGTAATCAAAATCCTTTCAGGGATGACTACTATAAGAAGGCTATTTACCATCGACCGACGCCACCTCAAAATTCATCAAGGATGATTTAGATCAAGGATGGATCATCAAGCTCGAATTCAAAAGATAAATCCTTAGTGGTTGCTCAAGAAGATGAGGGATTCAATTGGAATAAATACATCTCGGAGAATGAAAGCCTCGCATTACTAGACGAGATAATTGAAGAGCCAGAACCAGCTGAGGAGGAAGATATCGAGGCCTTGTTTGATGAAGTTCCAGAAGAATATTATAACACTTCGTCTGAGGAAGAAGAACTCTTACATAGTGCATTCAGACATTTATTACCTCCTGATATGCTTAAATCTTTTGCAGGTTATTTTGATTCAAGCTACAACATGCAGTGTGAAGAAGAGCCGAAGACAGAACTTGTGGAGCTGATTAATGTGAATAAAGAGATGAATGCTGAGAACCTCACAGAAATAGCCAACAAAGCCATGATGGCTAATTTAAAAGAGGTAGTTTCCAAGGAAGTCAAAGAAGATAAAGTCGAGTCAGTAAACGAGTCGGTAAAGGAAGTGGTAAAGATTGTTGAGGTTGAAAAACCTTGCAAGAGGTGTGAAGAACCGTGCAATGAATGTGTCGAAAAAATTAAAAATAAAATACACTGAACTAAAAAAATTGTCTGATAGTTTGTCAAGTGCCTATAATGTTACTAAAGAAGCTTATGGCAAATTAAGTAAAACTATCAGACAATTTGAACAAGTCAATATGGAAGATAGTGCCACATTACTAATGCTCGAAGCAACCGTTATGGACAAGCAAGTGGCCATAAATATTCATTTAAATACGATTGCTGAGCCTAAAAACGAATTAGAAAAAATGAAAATTGAAACTGAAAGGGTTAACAAATTGTTAATTAGTTATTCCACCAGTTCATATGTCATCTATATTCTTCCAAAAATCAAAAGGGAAGAAAATGATAAAAAAAAGGTAAGACAAAAGTGTAGGTTACGATCGAGTTCCACCACCCATGTGGGAAAGTTATGCAAGAAAGAAACCATCTGGGGTTGAAAAGGTGCTCAACTTAAAATTGAAAACCGAAAAGAATAACGAGCTGCCTGATGTAACATACACTAAATCAGAAAATGGCTGTGATGTGATTCTGATGTAAAAACTGTTGTCGAAAATGTGTTGGGAAATGAGTCGGATAGCACTAATTTTGAAAGTGCTGAATCAAATTGAAAATTCTTAGTCAGGTTCACGTTCTGAAAACGAAGATAGTTTTCAAAAGAATTACATTTCTTCATCAGAAAACAGTCTGAATGATGATCCAACTATGGTTGTTTACAAAATGAATGGATCAGACAAACTGTATTCTGATGAGGAATTTCCATTTCAGAACATAAATCTTGATCGAGTTGATAAATTGTTCAAGTTGGTTGAAGTCAGTCTTTCTGATCTTGAAAAACAAGACGCTTCATTCCATTCCAAACCAAAAAGAGTTTACAATAATTACTATTAGAAGGGTAGGGATTATCCTGAGAACAAGAGGAAAGGTTTGGGGTACGAAAAGAAGAAAAATGAGAAAAGGTTTCAAAAACCAAACTATAAAAGGAAATGTGATTTTGTTTTTGGAACAAGTACTAATAATGAGAAAGAAACTATTGGTAAACAATCAAATGATGAATTTAAAAAGGAAAAGGAACACCGTGAATAGGCTTTGGATTTCTCTGTTGGAAACGACAGTAGAACATGCTACAACTGCAACAAAGTCGGGAATATTGCACGACAATGTTCTCAATACAATCCAAAACCTGCTTATATTGTGGGAAAGTCTACAGAAGATGTGAAACAAAAGGCCCCTGAGTTTGTGCCAACCCAAATCCTAAAAAGAAACAATGAATCCAACAAAAATGTGAAACCAACTACTTTAAATGTTTCACAATTTGAAATTGGTGAATCATCAACTAAAAACGAACACAAGGATTCAAAAGTTTATATCAAAAAGGCATTTCTGAAAACACAAACTTGGGTGGTTAAATCTAAACCATCTTCTGAGACAGTCAAATCATCTGTTACAACCGAGTCAAAGGTTGAACAAGATGTTAAAGTCAAAGTTAAGAATGTTTCTGTTCCAAAGTTAGACATCCCAAACCCACCCACGACCAAGATGGCTTGGGTTTCACTGTTTAAGTAATTGCTTAATTACATGTGCAGGGGCTCCCGAGGTCAATAATTTCTAAGTGGATAATGGATAGTGGAGCTTCTCGACACAGGACAGTGGAGCTTCTGATGCTGGCCTTACTTTATGATGTTAAATCAATAGGTGGAGGCTATGTAGGGTTTGCGGGTACTCAAGGAGGAAGGATAGTCGAAGAAGGAACTCTAACGAACGGCGTGGTATCTTTTGATAAGGTCAATTACATCGCAGAATTAGAGATCATTTACCGAGCATTTTGCATATTTTTGATAAGAAGTTCACAACTCACTTCAATGATAAAGAATGACTTATTCTAAAGCCGGGATTCAAAATTCCTGAGGAATGGATCCTCATGCGCGCTCCACGAGAAAATGATCTTTATGTCCTTGACATGAGTGTTGCATCCACTACATCTAAAACCATTCAATGTTTTGTATCAAAGGCGACAGAAAAGGAATCGATCTTATGGCATCAAAAGATGGGTCATATCCATTTAAGAAAGATGAATTATCTGGTGCACAACAACAACAATCTGGTGGAGGGTGTGAATCTTAAAAGTTTTCCCTTGAATGATGATTGTATCAGCTGTAAGAAGGGGAAGCAGCACAAGAAATCTCATCCAAGAAAACTCTTGAACTCTATTAAACTGCCACTGGAAAGGTTACATATAGATCTGTTTGGGCCAGTTAATGTTTGAAGTATATCTGGTGATCTGTACTGCCTTGTTGTGACTGACGACTACTCGAGATTCTCATGGGTTCTATTTCTTGAAAGTAAAGACGAGACGTTTGAAAATCTGATGATTCTATTCAAGAAGTTGGAGAACTTGTACCATTTGCCAATCAGAAGAATACGTAGTGACAATGGTACGAAATTCAAAAACAATAAGATGCTCCAATTTTGAAATGCTAAAGGAATTCTTCACAAATTCAGTGCCCCTATACCCCGCAACAAAATCGAGTAGCTAAACGTAAGAATTGTACTCTCATCGAAACAACACGCACGATACTCGTTGATTCGAAATTACCAATGAGTTTCTGAAGCAAAGCCGTTGCCTCTGCTTGTTATTGTCACACCCCGACCACGTAAAACAACAAAACATGGCGGAATCGTCGGGGAGTGTTGTAATAGAATCATTGTTTCATAACACATGGACAATTGAAATTTTGTTTTATTGATTAAATGAGTTACAACGTCTTAACAAACAAAGAAGTATAACAAAATTAACTAGTCTTGCATCTTTTAATGTCACTAAGGCCCAAGGTCCGCCTAAGTGTATCTTGATAAGTCCTATGCATCATTTCCTGAAACACATGTGAAAATAGGTACGTCAGCATAAAAATGCCTATGAGATACATAGGTTTTATGAAAATAGGATTCATGACTTATAAGTTTAGAAAAAGTTGTTTAACAAAAGTCAGTCATGATCCTTGTAAAATGTTTTGTTTTATAAATCATTAGAAAAGCGATGATAAAGTAGATGATATGTAAAAGAGAAATGTGAGGTTAAATGAATAACCAAGTAAGATGAGTTTTGTATAAAATGAGTTATTTGTAAAACAATGTCTTGTGAAAAATATGTTATTTGTATAAAATGTTATATGTCTAAACTAAAATGATTCAAATAACGCTACGATATGTAATACCATACAAGCACTTATATATAGGAAGTACCAGCGGCGTATCCACCATGCTTGTATCATATTACACACGCCTCGTTACTTAAATAACTTACCCAAACAAACCACCAATGTAAATTGCCTATGTCTAAACCATTTGTCAAATGTCTTTGTGTAAATCATGTCAAAATGTTTATGTCAAAATGTAGTCTAAGAAATATGTATATCAATATCAAAATGTCTATGTCAAATGTCAATTATGTAATGGGTAAACAAAATGTCATGTATGGCAAGTGAAATATATATATATATATATATATATATATTTATATATATCTACTGAGCCATAGATAAAAATGCACAAAACAATGTATTGAAGTAAAACATGGTTTAAATCAACGTTATGTCTTGTGGAAATGCATGCTATACTGAATATAAACATTTATGCGGTAATGTGAAAATGCATACATCCAAGCCTTGTGACTGTGGTGATAAAACCCTTAAACAAATTAAAGGCCTATCTGTGTTATGTTTTAATCGAATTCGGTCATTCCTTCCATCCAAACATACCTAGGATGTCAGGAACGGGAGTTGTCAATTCCTATGGTACCATTACCTACTAACGAGCGGCGTAGCTAATGTTAATGAATGTATATGGTCCCATTTAAACAAACCAAATGTCATATCAAAATGTAAGCATGTGATGAAAATAATGTACCTAGTATGCTAAGTAAACATACAAGGTAGAGAAGTAAAACAATGTGTCCATATGTTACTGGAACATATGCAATAGAGATGCAATGTAAAGCAAATGTACCAAGTATGATGGACATACATAGCATAAAAAGGTAATGAAAACAATGTACTAAGTATGCGCTAAATGAACATACATAGAATAAAATGTCATGTAAAACGATGTACTAAGTATGCTACAAAGGACATACATAGCAAAAACACAATAAAATCATGTACTAATAATGTACTAACGAACATAGCAAGTATATGATATGGAAACATGGAAAGCATGAAATTAACAAGTAGGCACATGTGTTTCACCCCAAAATGTTTGGAAAACAGTAAAAGAGGGGTCTATGTACTCACTTGAGATTGCTCAATAGACTTTAGATATCCACCAAGCAAAGCTAGAAGATCACGGATTCAAACAGCACCTAATATAGGTATCTATATTAATAAACGGACCTATCGGAGGATCGGGTAGTACGAGGGTTTGTAAACCAAATAAGTGTGGGAACTTATGTAATATGGTTTAACAAAGCCTATATACTAAAACGAAACCTATCCTAAGTGCTTTTGACCCGTTACGACCCGTTTAGGTAGCTTATGCTACTTTAACGCGTCGTTCGTGTAAAACGCGTTCGGACCACCTAACTAGCCGTATGACAAGTAAGATATGCCTTAACATGTTTAATATTGTTTCCAAATCAGTTTAGATGTCAAAAGTTATGTTACTTATGCTTAAAATGAATTTTGGCGCAAAAAGGGTATTTTGGTAATTTTCCTAAGGCATATAAACTACCTATCATACAACTACTTAAACGAAGTGTCCATAAGGTATAACCTCGGAAGATTATTCCCTATACAACTATGGTCACCTAAAGTGTTTGGTCGGATCCCAATGATCGACCAAATGGGTCGGGTTCGAAAGCATAAGCGATTGTTTAGATCGCTTACCTTTACGACCCTAGACAAGCACAATTCTAAAAGTGACGAGTTAAACATGTTAAAACATGTTTAACAAAGTTTAAAAACAGTTTTGGTATCAAGACAAAGGGTCTTGATACCCAAAAGTAGTTTGGTTACAAAATACGCAAGAATACGCATTTTGGCCGAAACTACGACTCATCACTGAGCCTAGATAACGTGGTAATCAGTAGGTATAGTCACTAGGGACTATAACCATCGTGATTACGCTCACGTTATGAAGTTCAAACGAACTTCGCATTGACCATAAACCGGTCAATGCAGAAAGTCAAACACAGTTTGACTTTAACGTTGAAAGAAAAGCATGAAAGAATACTTACAGAAGGTCCCCGCAAGATTTGATCCGATTTACCCTCAGGTATGAAGTATGAACTCCAACTTAGAGGGCCAAAATCAGATTCAAATGTGGGTTTTGTAAATGAGAATGGAGGGGTATTTATAGATTTCATGGAACCGTTAAGATCGTTCGTCGAATAACGTGCTTTAATCTTAACCGTACACATGTGGCCATGGTTTTGTAAAACCATGGGAGCCCCTAGAATGAGTCCATGGTATAATAAAAACCATTGAATATTAGCCCATGGTATTGCAAAACCATGGGTTAAAACCATCAAATCTCAAAAGTGGACAAAATTCAATGTATCTGCCAAAAATTTCAAAAATGGTCCCTACACTTGTAAAACTTGATTATTTTTGCACTTTTAAGCCCCGTTAACCCCATTTCAAGGCTCTAAAATAAACTTAAAGTATAGGGAACTTAAAATATGCTCAAAAACATCTCGGATGTCGGTTCATTTGGTCGTACGGTTGTGTTATTCGGTTAATTACGACGGAAATCGTAATGAACACAAAAACGATCCAAATTACGCGACGAATGGAATTTTTCTTATGCCAAACACTAAAATATAATATTTTAATTCTTACATAAATTTTTGTATGTCCGGATGTATTCAGGATGTAAGATATGTGCTAAAATGCAAACTTATGAACTTTTGACGCTTTTAGTCTCTATTTATCAAATAAGTTTATTTAACATACCGAACCCCTCAAAGCCTATTTCTAAGCTATGTAAAGGATATTTAGGGTATGTTTAACTTATGATCAAGTTCCGGAATGTTTGTTACAGTATGAATCGGCATACTTTCGCAGTTTGTCAATTTTAGTCCCTGTAAGCGAATTAACTTGATTTCGACACACCAAACCTTCCAAAACTTATTTCTAAGTTGTGTAAAGGTTATTTGAGGTATGTTAAGCCTATGTCACTATTTCGAAGTGTTTGTTGCATTAAACTGGTTATGTTTACGCATCAGTGCGCGTATAACCTTCCAGAAAGCGATTTCGAGCCCGAAATCGAACAAGAATTGATATGTGCAAATGATACACATATTTATACAAATACCAAGTATGAAACACAATATTTCATTGGTTTGGTATTTGTTTGATGGTTGAAGTGACACAGGTGTCACAGTCTCCCCTACTTCAGGAAATTTCGTCCCGAAATTTATCTTAGAGGAAACTTGTGAAAGCTTGAAATATGAGGTTGAAAAGATCGAACAACACTGGTTAGAGTCCTGAACTTCTAGTAACTTTAAATAACATCATGCTTGAAATGTGAGAAGGACACTTATATACAAGTATATAAAGTGTTATTGGTGCGTCCACCGTACCTCTATTACATTGTTCACATTTTGTTATGGTTGTCACTATCGGTTCTTACACATAATAAGTCTTACCGTGGTTTCTGTGCACTGAATTTCATAATTATGTACGCGTCCATAATTACGTAATTCCTTGCATAGTTTGCACAGTGTATTTTATAATGTGTAGGGGAAACCAAATGAACAAACCTGTGATGAGTGTGACTAGACCATACTGGGGTCCTTTTTAATTGAGTCAATAAATGTCTCTAGACCACCAAGGAGTCTTTTCAGCTTATATCATCACATGTCATTCTCAACCAGATTCTGAATCAATCTTTTGACTAGACCACTCAAAGGGTCTCTTTTGAATCATGGAATGGTACTATATAATCCAAGGGTCTTGACTATCACGTAGAAGCCCAATAAGGATTTAAGGTAGTACCTTTTTGAATATCCTACTACGAATCCCACATATAAAGATATGAAAGGTTCTATGAGGATTTGGATAACGAATATCCAGAGTATACAAAAACACAAAATGCATAAAAGAAAACACAAAATGCATAAACATATAATCACATAATTGTTTAACTTGATTTTAAATTTGTTATCATTTTGCTAATTGCGCACAAGTATTTAAAGCACACTAGGAATCCATTCCATGGATTTCATTTGGTACTTTAAACATTATCAAGAATCTAACTATGAAGATAGAAAGATCTTAAAGAGGAAATTCGGTTTCGATTGTAAGGAACCGAAATGTTCTAATTAAGGTACACAAGGAATCCAATTAAGGATTCTGATTTGAATGACAATTATCCACAAGGATCTAATTGTGAAGATAAAAAGATCCCATATGGATTTTGGGAATTGAAGATGTTTTGAAACCTTGCACTGGATGTGCTTAAGTCAAAACATGAAGTAAAAATGCTTATGAAGTTGAGATGCTAGATATGCCAAGGCGACATATGAAGCGGAATTTGAAGGTTAAGTCAATGTATGAGGAAAATATTTTGAAAACTATGCATGGGGTTTCTTTTAAAAATGTGTTTAATGTTTTTGAAACCTTATATATAATACTTTTAAAATCATAAAGTAGGTGTATTAGGTAAGTATATTTATAAAAAAATGTTTTAAAATCATGCGAGATGAATTTTGAAATTATGTATAAGGTTTTTGAAAACATGATTGATGCTTTTGAAATCATGCACTTGATATAAGTAATTATACTGTATTAATAACATTTTGAAATCATGAAGGTTGTTTTTGAAAACATAGACAATGTTTTTTAAATCATGGAGGTTGTTTTTGAAAACATAGACAATGCTTTTGAAATCATGCATTTGATATGTTAAGTAAATACACTATATTAAGAACGTTTTCGAACTATATACAAAATGTTTTTGAAATCATGAAGGTTGTTTTTGAAATACTCATACTATGTATGTTGAAAAATCAAAACGTAATGGGTATGAGATTTGAAAATACCCTTAGTTATCTAACCAAGGATTCAAAGGCACAGATGTGCAGAAGCATGATTACTCATAATGTCACTTTATTTTCTGTACTTCGTATCTTAGAATGAAACGAGTACTTAGAATTTTCTAAGGGAATCATGAGTAAACACAAGAATGGGAAATATTCACAAGAGTAGTTTGTAAGGAACATAGTTCCTTAATGTAGGTATTATAGGGAAATGCCATACACACATGTAACTACACTTGTATATCAGAACTTGTGATCAACGATTTATTTATAAACAAAACTGATTGTTTCACATTACAAGAAAAACAAAGAAACAAAAGCATAAGATTAAAACAACAACATCTTATACTCAGCCAAATGCTTATCCGTGGGTCAGATTTGCATTGACAATCTTTGTTCACTTGTTCCTGAAATAGCTCGTCTCGCCGTAGTTGTACCAAGTACCAGATGGTAAACGAGCTGGAGCAGGGTTGACTTGGGGTTGGTCTGGACCACCTTGGATTGGGTTGAAAAGACAAGCATTTGCCAGGTGACCGAGTCGTCCACATGAAGCACACAGACGACACTGCAGGTAAGCTCGGTGAGGTGCATTACACTTGTTGCACATCAGTGCAGTACCGGCATAAGGTTTCCTAGCAGGAGGTTGAACAGCAGCAAGGTTTATAACAGCTTTGTTTTGGATAGCAAAGCGGCATATGTTAACCAAATGTCCCCGCCGTCCACAGTAGGTACATTTGAAGCAGGGTATGAGGTTTGAATGATGATGGTTGCATTGTTTGCACCATGGGGCAGTTCCAAAGTACGGCTTCCTAGCTGGTAGCCTTGCCACTTGGCTAGGTCCCGCTTGATTAGGTGTAACTGCTGCAGGTTTCCTTGAAGCCTTATGCTTCCTTGATTTTGGTGCAGGCTTGACTTCTGCTTCCTTTGGTGACTCTTGAGTGGCTTCATTGTTGAGACGAGACATGACAATGCCTAAATCCACAGTCTTCAGAATCACTTCACCTATTTGCTGAGCAAATTTGGCTGTTTGCTCAGACATTTGACCGTTGCTGAGAGAAAAAGACATTCTAGAAGAAAATGAAAGGCATAGGAAGAAACAAGTGAAAGGTTATCGGATAATCAAAACAGAATGGTAACGCATAAAAATTGCGATCATTTGTTTGTTACCTAAGGCAAACAAATGATACGGTGACAAATCAAAGTAAGCGGGTCATAATAATGTATAGCTGAAGACATGCTTTCCTATAAGTGAACACTCACCCCAAGAGTTCCCAGGTAAGAGTGACTGGTCCGATACTGCGGATTTGTACGAACACTCTAGCCTTAGATAGAAAACTCAAAGTACAGGCATTCACTCTTCCAGTTTGCACGTGTTCACATTAATTAGAACCCAAAACCTTGACGAGATTTTGAAAACTTAGAGGGTTCAAAACCAAGTAATTAATCATCCAAGAACAGATGATTGCTTTTCAAAGCGGTTTTGAAATTTATGTTCTTGTTGTGGTCGTCGCCTAAGGATAGGTGACGGTATTGTTTTATGACTAAACGCAAGTAAACTCGCGTTAGGGTCCTAGGAAGGTTATAGACTAGGTCAAAGCATTACTAATAACCTAATTCCCTATAACCATGAGCTCTGATACCAACTTTTCTGTCACACCCCGACCACGTAAAACAACAAAACATGGCGGAATCGTCGGGGAGTGTTGTAACAGAATCATTGTTTCATAACACATGGACAATTGAGATTTTGTTTTATTGATTAAATGAGTTACAACGTCTTAACAAACAAAGAAGTGTAACAAAATTAACTAGTCTTGCATCTTTTAATGTCACTAAGGCCCAAGGTCCGCCTAAGTGTATCTTGATAAGTCCTATGCATCATTTCCTTAAACACATGTGAAAATAGGTACGTCAGCATAAAAATGCCTGTGAGATACATAGGTTTTATGAAAATAGGATTCATGACTTATAAGTTTAGAAAAAGTTGTTTAACAAAAGTCAGTCATGATCCTTGTAAAATGTTTTGTTTTATAAATCATTTGAAAAGCGATGATAAAGTAGATGATATGTAAAAGAGAAATGTGAGGTTAAATGAATAACTAAGTAAGATGAGTTTTGTATAAAATGAGTTATTTGTAAAACAATGTCTTGTGAAAAATATGTTATTTATATAAAATGTTATATGTCTAAACTAAAATGATTCAAATAACGCTACGATATGTAATAACATACAAGCACTTATATATAGGAAGTACCAGCGGCGTATCCACCATGCTTGTATCATATTACACACGCCTCGTTACTTAAATAACTTACCCAAACAAACCACCAATGTAAATTGCCTATGTCTAAACCATTTGTCAAATGTCTTTGTGTAAATCATGTCAAAATGTTTATGTCAAAATGTAGTCTAAGAAATATGTATATCAATATCAAAATGTCTATGTCAAATGTCAATTATGTAATGGGTAAACAAAATGTCATGTATGGCAAGTGAAATATATATATATATATATACTAGTCACTTACCCGCGCGATGCGGCGGGAGTGGCGATTTACAATAGGATACTCGTTTACCGTTAGTTTATCCGTCGTCTCGTGATATATCGTATAGTACTTAAGTTAGTTTTCTTATTCGTGATCTTCTACAAGAATAGTACAAAACAAGGAAGTAGATGTAATTAAAAACAAGAAGAGTTCAAAACAGTCAAGTAGCTAGACAAAACAATAAAAACAAAATGCGGGGAGTCTCTTGTATCTCTTCCTGTTTTACCAATACATCCGTTCGCTTATGACTTTCTTGTATCTTCTCCTCTCCTGTACCAGATTTCGACACATAACAAAATGTTACACGCTTACAGGTGCTTTAAAATAGTAATTAAAAAGTAATTTCAGGAAGCAAATAAGGCACATAATCTACTAACTTACCTTCGTTTTGATACGGATGCGATTAATTAATCACGCAACACTTCCTGGTAGACAACATTTGATGTGTAAACTCCGCGTTGTTTGAATTCTTTGGCGAGATGTACCAACACCTTTGTACTTTGTCTTGAAATCCCTCTTGATAACGCGACATAAAGTTGTCCATGTGAAAATACAGAATCCGGTAGATAAATACCAACGTTCGGAATTGTTTGACCTTGAGCTTTATTAATCGTCATGGAAAAGCTAAGTCGAATTGGAAATTGTTTTCTTTTCAGCTTAAATGGGAACATGTCATCTTCAGAAAGGGTTAGAGGGTTTGAGGTCTCCTGTCATGCTTCAATTCTATAATGGAAGGGACCAATGGATATAAAGAAGCACCCCTTGGAATCGTAAGCATAAGTGAAGAAAGCTTTGTATATTCGTTGATGACAATTTTCTTCTCGGACCAAACTAACACGTAATTCTGGTACTTTGGGCACTCAAGATAGTTGAGATTCTCAATTTGGAAATGATTCAACGAAAAAAAACCACCCATCAATGACGCGTCATTATATTTGTGTATCAAATTTTGTGGGACGAACACAACAATTTTTTGTCTCTAAAATGAAAAGAAATTTAGTGGTGGAAAAACGCTTATATAACACAAAGTAAATTAAAATAATGTTCTTACGTGTTGATCAAGAAATATAACCACTAATCTCTTTCCATCGACGTCATGCCAAATAAACTCCACCTTAACAAAGATTATATTATACCATGCTCTATCATTTGTCAATGATGAAAATTCTTCAACGGAAAAATGATCAGACATATCCTATTAAGTGTTCAATATTAGTTAACTAAAAAAATAAAAACTCCAGAAATAAAATTTAAACTAAAACATGATTAAAATTAAACAGCAACAAATTTAAATTTAAACTAATACATAATTAAAAGTTACATAATTAAGATTCAAACTAATTCGAGAAAAAAAAAAACTACAGTCATCATAAAAGTTGTTCTAAGGTTCCCAAACCATTTTTTCATCCAATGGTGGTTCGTAAACCACCCCAGGGTCAGTTTCGTACCCTTCAGCCCAGGTCGGTAGTTCTTGTGTTTGACTGTAGTTTTCCACATAAGGGGGTTTGAAGGTGGAGGATGCATAGGAAGTATAGGAGTGTTTGGCACCGGACGATGGCACCCCTCAATTTGTAGTCCACCAAATTGTAGTTGAGCGAAGGTATAGTCATACGCCCAATTCAACTCTTCATCCGTCCAACCAAATGGATCATCATATTCAGGGTTTGCCAATGGAGGTGGGGTTGAAACCGAAGGTGGGGTTAAAACCGGAGGTGGGGTTGACACCGGAGGTGGGTTTGAAGTTAGAGGGTTTGAATCAGGAAGGTTTAAATGGTTTGTTGATCCTAGTGATTCAACGGGAATTGGATAACCACCGCCCATACCTCTCAATTGATATGTGTTTGGAGTGATTTGTAAACTGAAAAATACAAAAAGAGAAATAGATAATACTTGAATTTAGAGTATCCAATTTATTTGACTACTTACTTTTTAGACTTATATGGTTAGAAACTAATGTTGTTAACGGAAGATTATGTTGTACCACTGGTCATGGTTAATTTGTATTACGAAATATCCCTATTTTTTTCTCTTTATTGAAATATTCTATGCAAGTTTCATCTCATGTATATAATCAAAACGGCGTTTTATTTTTACCACGTGTTTTAAACGTTAAAAGAAAACATATAAAATAAGAAATCCACATACATGAACACATACACATAATTACTATAACAATCAGCTTTGTGAATACAGTATTGTTTTAAATACAGTATTGTTTTGAATACAGTATTGTTTTGAACACAGTATTGTTTTGAATACAGTATTGTTTTGAATACAGTATTGTTTTGAATACAGCTTTGTGAATACAGTATTGTTTTGTGAATACGGCGTTTTATTTTGTTTTGAATACAGTATTGTTTTAAAAAAAATTCCTGTAATGATGAAGGAAAAGATCAAAATATAACAGAACAAAGTAAATGAATGAAAAGATCATAATTATCACAAAACCATGACACATATCAGTCCCAAAAATGAAGGAAAAGATCAAAATATAACAGAACAAAGTAAAATCAAAACTACAAAAACAATTTACTATAATTTACACATACACATAATTACTATAACAATCAGCTTTGTGAATACAGTATTGTTTTAAATACAGTATTGTTTTGAATACAGTATTGTTTTGAATACAGTATTGTTTTGAATACAGTATTGTTTTGAATACAGCTTTGTGAATACAGTATTGTTTTGTGAATACGGCGTTTTATTTTGTTTTGAATACAGTACTGTTTTAAAAAAAATTCCTGTAATGATGAAGGAAAAGATCAAAATATAACAGAACAAAGTAAATGAACCTAAATATCATAATTATCACAAAACCATGACACATATCAGTCCCAAAAATGAAGGAAAAGATCAAAATATAACAGAACAAAGTAAAATCAAAACTACAAAAACAATTTATCCTTTCACTATCCCGAAAAATGAAAAAATATATCAAAACATCCCACAGAACAAAGTAAAATAAAAAGTACATAACAATTTATCTTTTCACTATTCCATATCTAAAATTGACCTAACTATCATAATTTTCATTGAACTACAACACTTATCATCCCCAAAAATGACCTAAATATCATAATTATCACAAAACCATGACACATATCAGTCCCAAAAATGAAGGAAAAGATCAAAATATAACAGAACAAAGTAAAATCAAAACTACAAAAACAATTTATCCTTTCACTATCCCGAAAAATGAAAAAATATATCAAAACATCCCACAGAACAAAGTAAAATAAAAAGTACATAACAATTTATCTTTTCACTATTCCATATCTAAAATTGACCTAACTATCATAATTTTCATTGAACTACAACACTTATCATCCCCAAAAATGACCTAAATATCATAATTATCACAAAACCATGACACATATCAGTCCCAAAAATGAAGGAAAAGATCAAAATATAACAGAACAAAGTAAAATCAAAACTACAAAAACAATTTATCCTTTCACTATCCCGAAAAATGAAAAAATATATCAAAACATCCCACAGAACAAACTAAAATAAAAAGTACATAACAATCTATCTTTTCACTATTCCATATCTAAAATTGACCTAACTATCATAATTTTCATTGAACTACAACACTTATCATCCCCAAAAATGACCTAAATATCATAATTATCACAAAACCATGACACATATCAGTCCCAAAAATGAAGGAAAAGATCAAAATATAACAGAACAAAGTAAAATCAAAACTACAAAAACAATTTATCCTTTCACTATGTCATATTTGAAAGAACTTACAACAATGCAAGAGGGAGATGTGAAAAGCCGACAAAAATTTTAAAACCTTGATGTGAGAGCCGAGAAACAACGCAAGATCCGAATGCAAAGAGTTGATATATTCTGAAATCGAAGTAAATAGAAGTTGTTAAGTTGATGTTTTGAAAGTAGGATTATTCAACTGAGATAAACTTACAATTTCAGTTGAGTGTAGTTGAGAGTTTGTAAAGTGTGAGTAGAGTGTAGATATCTCTGGATTATTTATAGAGACTGAAGGAAGCAGTGCTGTCTTTCAAACAGTGTATGGAAGAGTGTTGATATATTATAGAGACTGCAGCAAGCAAGCTGTCTTTCACACAAAAGTAAAGTGTTGCTTTTTCCTGTAGATTGTACTTCCCTGCTTTTGGCATCCCTTTTTGTCAGATGTGTGAGCATTGAGAGAGAAAGCATATGGTGATCCGTGTGAAGTCAAATGGACGGTCTCGATCTTGATCCCTTTTTGTCTGTAGCATAAGTCAAATGGGTTAAGATCAGTTAAAAAACAAAAAGCATAAAAATAACAAAACACATCAAAAAACAGAGAATATAGTCAAGTTTATATTCTCTCAGTAGCATAGCATGTTAAAAATTAATATTCAAGGCTTAGAAATTACCAAAAAAGAGCGAAAAACCGACTGAATTCGAATCTCAGCCCATTCTTGACACTAATGCTCTGTTAGTTCTCGCAAAGTCAACCATCATAAAAAGAAATCAAGTATTAGTAAAGATTTGATATTAGTTATAACCAGTACACTATTAACTTAAAATAAATTTAATATAAATCACATTTTGTGAAGTTGCAAATATAAAAAGCTTTATTATAAACAAAAAAGAAAAGAAAATTGATGAATGATGATAAACTTTACTTTACCTCTGCTTGAGTGAGCATGAGACCACTAAGTGAGGGAACATTCTGCATATGAAGCCCCCATCGATTCGAATGAAGCAGCGTTCAGCGTCGCCAAAGCCAATTCCGAGACTCTCCAAGCAGATACACTTTCTCCGGCAGCCAGAAGATCGGAGTGAGCTTGTTCTGTAATAATAGTGATCGTGACAGTCGTTAACCAAAGGTATAACTAATTAAATTCAGATCCTAAAAAAAGGTTTCCTTGCGAGTTGCGAGTGACATACCTGAGTCGATTCATCACAAAACACATGCGAAAATCCTTCGTAAACCTCAGATTTCGTCCTTCGAACATCCGTCAACCGCTTCACCTGAAAAGTAAGAATCGCAAAAGAACATGGTAAGATATATAACACTCATTGCAACTTATCAGAACATCAAACGGATCCCTTGTTCAAATCTGTGGATCCCTTGCCAGATAAAGCTTGTGATACATCTCATGAAACCCTAGATCTGCTCATCGAGCATCCCACAGAACAAACTAAAATCAAAAATACATAACAATCTATCTTTTCACAATTCCATATCTAAATGACCTAAATATCATAATTATCACACAACCATGACACATATCAGTCCCAAAAATGAAGGAAAAGATCAAAATATAACAGAACAAAGTAAAATCAAAACTACAAAAACAATTTATCCTTTCACTATGTCATATCTGAAATTAATCTAACTATCATCACCAAAAATACAAATTCAAATATCACAAAACTTTCAACCTAATTTGAAATAACCGCATCTACTAACAAATCTACATCAAGATTAAAGATAAGAATCACAAAAGAACATGGTAAGATATATAACACTCATTGCAACTTATCAGAACATCAAACGGATCCCTTGTTCAAATCTGTGGATCCCTTGCCAGATAAAGCTTGTGATACATCTCATGAAACCCTAGATCTGCTCATCGAGCATCCCACAGAACAAACTAAAATCAAAAATACATAACAATCTATCTTTTCACAATTCCATATCTAAATGACCTAAATATCATAATTATCACACAACCATGACACTTATCAGTCCCAAAAATGAAGGAAAAGATCAAAATATAACAGAACAAAGTAAAATCAAAACTACAAAAACAATTTATCCTTTCACTATTTCATATCTGAAATTAATCTAACTATCATCACCAAAAATACAAATTCAAATATCACAAAACTTTCAACCTAATTTGAAATAACCGCATCTACTAACAAATCTACATCAAGATTAAAGATAAGAATCACAAAAGAACATGGTAAGATATATAACACTCATTGCAACTTATCAGAACATCAAACGGATCCCTTGTTCAAATCTGTGGATCCCTTGCCAGATAAAGCTTGTGATACATCTCATGAAACCCTAGATCTGCTCATCGAGCATCCCACAGAACAAACTAAAATCAAAAATACATAACAATCTATCTTTTCACTATTCCATATCTAAATGACCTAAATATCATAATTATCACACAACCATGACACTTATCAGTCCCAAAAATGAAGGAAAAGATCAAAATATAACAGAACAAAGTAAAATCAAAACTACAAAAACAATTTATCCTTTCACTATGTCATATCTGAAATTAATCTAACTATCATCACCAAAAATACAAATTCAAATATCACAAAACTTTCAACCTAATTTGAAATAACCGCATCTACTAACAAATCTACATCAAGATTAAAGATAAATCAACATTTAGAACCTAACCTGAGTCGATTCATCACAAAACACATGCGAAACTCCTTCGTAAACCTCAGATTTCGTCCTTCGAACATCCGTCAACCGCTTCACCTGAAAAGTAAGAATCACAAAAGAACATGGTAAGATATCTACTAACAAATCTACATCAAGATTAAAGATAAATCAACATTTAGAACCTAACCTGAGTCGATTCATCACAAAACACATGAGAAAATCCTTCGTAAACCTCAGATTTCGTCCTTCGAACATCCGTCAACCGCTTCACCTGAAAAGTAAGAATCACAAAAGAACATGGTAAGATATCTACTAACAAATCTACATCAAGATTAAAGATAAAGCAACTTATCAGAACATCAAACGGATCCCTTGTTCAAATCTGTGGATCCCTTGCCAGATAAAACGGATCCCTTGTTCAAATCTGTGGATCCCTTGCCAGAACATCTCATGAAACCCTTGATCTGCTCATCAAACGGATCTGGTGATAGATTCAAACGGATCTGGTGATAGATCTCATGAAACCCTAGATCGCCGAGAAGAGAGAGAAGAGAGAGAGAAGAGAGACAGAAGATCTGATGTTGTTTTGTGAGATGTCTGAGCATTGAGAGAGAAAGCATATGGTGATCCGTGTGAAGTCAAATGGACGGTCCCGATCTTGATCCGTGTGAGAAAGTTAAACAATTGGACGGCAGATGTATAACCTTGTAAAGGGTAAATGGTTTTTTGTTTTCTTGTGCCTTAACAGTTGTACATTGTGCATTAAGTGTTTTTTCAACACCTTGTTCAATTACCATCTTGTCCTTCACATATCCTTATTAAAGTAGTATAGATTTATATATATCTACTGAGCCATAGATAAAAATGCACAAAACAATGTATTGAAGTAAAACATGGTTTAAATCAACGTTATGTCTTGTGGAAATGCATGCTATACTGAATATAAACATTTATGCGGTAATGTGAAAATGCATACATCCAAGCCTTGTGACTGTGGTGATAAAACCCTTAAACAAATTAAAGGCCTATCTGTGTTATGTTTTAATCGAATTCGGTCATTCCTTCCATCCAAACATACCTAGGATGTCAGGAACGAGAGTTGTCAATTCCTATGGTACCATTACCTACTAACGAGCGGCGTAGCTAATGTTAATGAATGTATATGGTCCCATTTAAACAAACCAAATGTCATATCAAAATGTAAGCATGTGATGAAAATAATGTACCTAGTATGCTAAGTAAAAATACAAGGTAGAGAAGTAAAACAATGTGTCCATATGTTACTGGAACACATGCAATAGAGATGCAATGTAAAGCAAATGTACCAAGTATGATGGACATACATAGCATAAAAAGGTAATGAAAACAATGTACTAAGTATGAGCGAAATGAACATACATAGCATAAAATGTCATGTAAAACGATGTACTAAGTATGCTACAAAGGACATACATAGCAAAAACACAATAAAATCATGTACTAATAATGTACTAACGAACATAGCAAGTATATGATATGGAAACATGGAAAGCATGAAATTAACAAGTAGGCACATGTGTTTCACCCCAAAATGTTTGGAAAACAGTAAAAGAGGGGTCTATGTACTCACTTGAGATTGCTCAATAGACTTTATATACCAAGCAAAGCTAGAAGATCACGGATTCAAACGGCACCTAATATAGGTATCTATATTAATAAACGGACCTATCAGAGGATCAGGTAGTACGAGGGTTTGTAAACCAAATAAGTGTGGGAACTTATGTAATATGGTTTAACAAAGCCTATATACTAAAACGAAACCTATCCTAAGTGCTTTTGACCCGTTACGACCCGTTTAGGTAGCTTATGCTACTTTAACGCGTCGTTCGCGTAAAACGCGTTCGGACCGCCTAACTAGCCCTATGACAAGTAAGATATGCCTTAACATGTTTAATATTGTTTCCAAATCAGTTTAGATGTCAAAAGTTATGTTACTTATGCTTAAAATGAATTTTGGCGCAAAAAGGGTATTTTGGTAATTTTCCTAAGGCATATAAACTACCTATCATACAACTACTTAAACGAAGTGTCCATAAGGTATAACCTCGGAAGGTTATTCCCTATACAACTATGGTCACCTAAAGTGTTTGGTCGGATCCCAATGATCGACCAAATGGGTCGGGTTCGAAAGCATAAGCGATTGTTTAGATCGCTTACCTTTACGACCCTAGACAAGCACAATTCTAAAAGTGACGAGTTAAACATGTTAAAACATGTTTAACAAAGTTTAAAAACAGTTTTGGTATCAAGACAAAGGGTCTTGATACCCAAAAGTAGTTTGGTTACAAAATACGCAAGAATACGCATTTTGGCCGAAACTACGACTCATCACTGAGCCTAGATAACGTGGTAATCAGTAGGTATAGTCACTAGGGACTATAACCATCGTGATTACGCTCACGTTATGAAGTTCAAACGAACTTCGCATTGACCATAAACTGGTCAATGCAGAAAGTCAAACACAGTTTGACTTTAACGTTGAAAGAAAAGCATGAAAGAATACTTACAGAAGGTCCCCGCAAGATTTGATCCGATTTACCCTCAGGTATGAAGTATGAACTCCAACTTAGAGGGCCAAAATCAGATTCAAATGTGGGTTTTGTAAATGAGAATGGAGGGGTATTTATAGATTTCATGGAACCGTTAAGATCGTTCGTCGAATAACGTGCTTTAATCTTAACCGTACACATGTGGCCATGGTTTTGTAAAACCATGGGAGCCCCTAGAATGAGTCCATGGTATAATAAAAACCATTGAATATTAGCCCATGGTATTGCAAAACCATGGGTTAAAACCATCAAATCTCAAAAGTGGACCAAGTTCAATGTATCTGCCAGAAATTTCAAAAATGGTCCCTGCAATTGTAAAACTTGATTTTTTTTTGCACTTTTAAGCCCCGTTAACCCCATTTCAAGGCTCTAAAATAAACTTAAAGTATATGGAACTTAAAATATGCTCAAAAACATCTCGGATGTCGGTTCATTTGGTCGTACGGTTGTGTTATTCGGTTAATTACGACGGAAATCGTAATGAACACAAAAACGATCCAAATTACGCGACGAATGGAATTTTTCTTATGCCAAACAATAAAATAAAATATTTTAATGCTTACATAAATTTTGTATGTCCGGATGTATTCAGGATGTAAGATATGTGCTAAAATGCAAACTTATGCACTTTTGACGCTTTTAGTCTCTATTTATCAAATAAGTTTATTTTAGCATACCGAACCCCTCAAAGCCTATTTCTAAGCTATGTAAAGGATATTTAGGGTATCTTTAACTTATGATCAAGTTCCGGAATGTTCGTTACAGTATGAATCGGCATACTTTCGCAGTTTGTCAATTTTAGTCCCTGTAAGCGAATTAACTTGATTTCGGCACACCAAACCTTCCAAAACTTATTTCTAAGCTGTGTAAAGGTTATTTGAGGTATGTTAAGCCTATGTCACTATTTCTAAGTGTTTGTTGCATTAAACTGGTTATGTTTACGCATCAGTGCGCGTATAACCTTCCAGAAAGCGATTTAGAGCCCGAAATCGAACAAGAATTGATATGTGCAAATGATACACATATTTATACAAATCCCAAGTATGAAACACAATATTTCATTGTTTTGGTATTTGTTTGATGGTTGAAATGACACAGGTGTCACAGTTATACGCTGAATAGAGTTTTAACAGTCAAGGCTCATCAGAAGACATACTTCGAGCTGCTTAATCAATGAAAACCGAATTTGGAGTTTTTGGAGCCGTTTGGATCGCCGTATACGATTATCAACCCGGATGGTAAATTCAGAGCCAGATCTCTTGAGGGATTTTTCGTGGTATAAGCTAGTCCTCAGAAGAGAGTTTATCTGCCTAGCTTAAACCTGGTTATTCTAGCTTAACATGTTGACTGCCAAAGATACATGTCTCCTACACAGAATGTCACACCCCCAAAATCCACCATGCGGGGTATCACCGCTTGGAGGCGTGACGTGACCAGGATCGAGCCACCAATCATATTGAACAACGAAATCTTAGTAAGTAAAACCAATCACAATACGATTGGTGACCATAAGTCAGTGACCAGTTTTTAAGTTAACAGCGGAAGCATAAAACGGAAGTTCAAAACATAAGTTTATAGTTCATAAGTTTAATGTCCAAAACATAGTTTATAAAATTCAATTATTAAGTACGGGACATAACAGTCCGCATCCCACAACAACCTCCTCCTCGTGCAAGCTCCATAAGCATCTAGCGACCTGTAAGGCATGTAACAACGAGTCAACAACAAAGTTGAGTGAATTCACAGTTGGTTGTTTAGTTATAGCATTCGTTTCGTAAATCTTATGTTCGTTTTGAAAACCCTGTATCGTATAATTTCGTATCGCGGTCTTTCTGACATGTTTGCGAAGATTAGTGGGGGTTTCCCTTGTGTTACTAGACCACGCGTATCGACTGCTACGAAAATGTAAGAGGTGCCCTAAGTCAATGTCTATCAGCATTGACCCTTTGCCCATAGTCCATTAGTACACGCCCGTCCGACTAGCACGGTGTGAGGTTTGTTAAACCTAATAGCGCTATTAACTAATGACCCGCTCGCCATAGGCCTCGGCGATTAAGTCGATAATTGAGGGACTTAAAGTGATAGAGTTGATGGTCTTATGATCGTGTACGTAGGTTTTACGTACGTGCCCTTCAATCCGAGGACAGTAGTAAGTATGAGTGTACGTAGGTTTTACGTACGTGCCCTTCAATCCGAGGACAGTAAAAAGTAGTTTAATAGTAATGATAGTACAAGTAGTTATTCAATCCCATTCCCAATCCCTGGGAATCCCATGCCTTAGAAAGAGTGTGAACTCACCTTGGTTGCTCGGTTTGACTCTCAAATATAGCTAATAGTCGAGGTCGGTCAATCACGTCCTAGTATGATTACCACTTAGTTTATTAGTGATTTCAAATAGGACACAAAGTTCCTACACGTATCTATCACATAACATGCATCACTTTAACGGTTCATGCCCATATAACCTTCCCATCTATTCCCCACTCATAGACAAACGTACAACATTGCACATAACACTTTTATTGACATATAACATGTTCTATCATTCTCGGATAACCTACTCGACATTTAGACACGCAAATCACTCCTTATGTCGTTTCAGCTTTATTAATCAAAACTGGACTGTTTTCGAGCATTTTAATAAAATAGTTAACCTTTTCCAAAAATTCTCAAATTTTTACAGGATGTCATATATAATCCAAAATTTATTGTGTAAAAATTTCGGATCTCAGTTCATTACCAATTTTATATAAAAATTCTTTTACTCGACTGAAATCAGATTTGGTACTTTCTGATTGCAGTTCTACGGAAAAATTCACTAAAAATCAATCGTAAGTCGGATCGTCGAAATTCCAGTTGGAGGGTCACGGGAACAACAGTGACCATATTCAGTAAAAATCCCACGAGCCGATTCTGCTCGGGTTTTATGTTTTGACTCCGACTACGATACACTTTTTCAGCAGGAAAATTTCAGCTTGAGCTGCTTTCTTAAAATAATTCTTTAAAAATAGCAAACGACCTCGAAAAATTACGATTCCAGTTCCATTTGTTCAGATATTCAAAATTACACAATTTAGACTCCAAAAATTCAATTTTTCGATTAAAAATGAACCAGTTACAGCCTGTTGAAGTTGGATGGAAATTCAACTCAGCAAGCTGTTTACATTGTAGAAGTGACTAAAAGTGCATAAACAAAGACCCTAACCATGGTTTATCGATGAACAAATGTTAGAACCTCAATCATGATTTAACCAACCCTAAACCATCCAGATTTCAACTTCATACAACCTTTTTTATATATGGTTTTTATGCAGAATTTTAAGTTCAATATTTTAGTGTTTTAGCTTTTTGTGATTTGAACATTATCATCCTACTACATATCATAACAATGAACAAAATGAAACAATGGTGTAAGACTTACTACTAGCACAAAGCTAGGGTAGAAATTCTAGTGTGAAGATGATGGGAAGCTTGAATCACTTGAGAACACCTTGAGAACACCTTAGTATCTTCACACCACTTGAAGGTTGCTAGAAGGGACTTGAAGGTGATGAACAAAGCTTGAAGTTATGAAGAAGATGAAGATGGAGGAGAGAGAGGGTTGGGGACGGTTGGGTGAGGGAGAGAGAGAGAGTGAGGTTGAGTGTTCTTGTGGGATTATGTAGAGATTTGAGGAGATGTGAGGCTAGCATGCATGGACACTTGTCAACAAAGTTCTAATGAAATATTTTTGCAAGATACACCAAATATTTGGTGGGTCCCCATGATACTTGAACCGAAAATATATATGGGGAGGGGGTCCATGTGTGAATTTTTGTATAAATAGGCTACATGTAGGCTAAAACGGGTGTTTAACTGGATACCGTGTATTTTCTAGAATAGTGGGTGTAGGTCATGTTCACATGGCGTATGGGAATTTTTGTGACCGAAATTAATTAAGAAAGATAAAATAATATTTCTGACAATATTTTCGTGTCTCGGGTATTGTCTGGTTGTTCGGTTACGTATCGTTTCGTTAAAGCGTTTAATTGTTCCGTAAGGCGTCTTATACATATATTTCTGTAACGAAATTTATTCCTAACACACAGGAAAATATACCGGACTATTTAGTAACTTTTCTGTATACTACTAGTATGCTAACACGCACATGTAAGTGTAACACAGTAATCAGAGAGCAGTTAAATGATTCAGCACAGTCATCAAGTACTTTTGTTATCATTAATAAATTGTATGGTTACATGCAAATTTGAGGGTTGTCACATTCTCCCCCTGTTAAGAGAATTTCGTCCCGAAATTTAGTGCGTAGTTACTGAGGAAGCTAGTTAAGTTGCGGTGTTTTACTGGTTTTCCTGGGGTGTCACATCATCCCCCCGTTGATTTGGAATTTCGTCCCGAAATTCTGCAGTAGCTTCAGCCTCAGTAGTGGTTGCACTGTTTCCGAACAACTGGGGATATCTGAGTTTCATTTGGTCTTCTCGTTCCCAGGTATACTCTGGGCCACGACGAGCATTCCAACGAACTCGGACCAGAGGTATCCTGGTATGCTTGAGGATCTTAACATCTCGATCCGTAATCTCTACTGGTTCCTCGACGAATCGCAGCTGGTCGTCGATTGTGAGTTCCTTGAGAGGAACTATGAGGGTCTCATCTGACAGGCACTTCTTCAGATTTGACACGTGGAATACGTTGTGAACTCCGCTGAGTTCATCCGGTAGATTCAACCTGTAGGCGACTTTGCCAATTTTCTCGGTGACTTCGAATGGTCCGACATAACGCGGATTGAGTTTGCCTCGTTTGCCAAAGCGGACTACACCTTTCCAAGGTGAGACTTTGAGTAGCACTCGATCCCCAACCTGGAGCTCGAGTGGTTTTCTTCCCTTATCAGCATAACTTTTCTGACGGTCACGAGCTGCCGCTATTCGCTGTCGTATCTGAGCAATTTTCTCGGTGGTGTCTACCACATGTTCTGGGCCAGTGATTTGGCTGTCACCAACTTCTGCCCAACAGAGAGGTGATCGGCATTTGCGTCCGTATAATGCCTCAAACGGAGCGGCTTGGATGCTGGTGTGGTAGCTGTTGTTGTACGAAAACTCCACTAGCGGGAGGTGCTTTTCCCAGCCATTACCAAAGTCGATTACACATGCCCTAAGCATGTCTTCAAGGGTTTGGATGGTGCGTTCAGATTGCCCATCCGTCTGCGGGTGATAAGCGGTGCTCATATCTAAACGTGAGCCAAAGGACTTGTGCATTGCTTGCCACAGTTCAGAAGTAAAACATGCATCACGATCAGAGATAATAGAGGTTGGCACTTCGTGCTTCGATACCACTTCCTTTAGGTAAATGTCTGCAAGAGTAGAAAACTTATCCGTTTCTTTGATAGCCAGAAAATGTGCAGACTTGGTTAGTCGATCTACGATCACCCAAATAGTATCGTTTCCGCGTTGAGATCTGGGCAGACCAGTAACGAAATCCATGGAAATTTTCTCCCATTTCCATTTCGGGATCTCCGGTTGTTGAAGTAAGCCTGATGGTTTCTGATATTCAGACTTGACTCTCGCACAAGTCAAGCACTTGCTGACGTAGGTTGCTATGTGGGCTTTCATGCCAGGCCACCAGTATGTGGTCTTGAGGTCGTGGTACATCTTGTCCGAACCAGGGTGTACCGAATAACGAGACTTATATGCTTCATCCATCACAAGCTCGCGTAAGTTTCCATACAGTGGGACCCAGATGCGCTCTGTTACATAGTAAGCGTCGTCTTCCTTTTGTTCTAGCCGCTGCCTCGATCCTCGTAGGGACTCAGCCATGATGTTCTCTGCTTTCAATGCTTCAACCTGAGCATCGCGAATCTGAGCGGGAAGGTTAGATTGGATGGTAAGCTGTAGAGCACGTACACGCCTAGGTATGGTATCCTTTCGACTTAGGGCATCGGCCACAACATTGGCTTTGCCCGGATGATACTTGATTGCGCATTCATAATCGTTCAAGAGCTCAATCCATCGGCGTTGACGCATGTTTAACTCCTTTTGTTTGAAGATATGCTCGAGACTCCTGTGATCGGTGTAAATGGTGCACTTGGTACCGTACAGGTAATGTCTCCATATCTTAAGTGCGAAAACAATTGCTCCCAGTTCCAGATCGTGAGTAGTGTAATTTCTTTCATGAACCTTGAGTTGGCGTGATGCGTAGGAAATGACCTTGTCACGTTGCATCAACACGCAACCAAGTCCTTGGATGGAAGCGTCGCAATAAACCACGAAATCATCGGTGCCTTCGGGCAATGAGAGGATAGGCGCGCTACAAAGTCTATCCTTTAGGTGTTGAAATGCGGACTCTTGTGCATCACCCCAACGATAGATGACACCCTTCTGCATCAGTGAAGTGAGAGGTTGCGCAATCTTGGAGAAGTCTTTGATAAACCTTCTGTAATATCCTGCCAAACCCAAGAATTGGCGGATTTCTTTTGGTGTGCGGGGTGCAGGCCAGTTCTTGATTGAGTCAACCTTGGATGGATCAACATGAATCCCATCCTTGTTTACCACATGGCCTAGGAAGTGGACTTCGCGAAGCCAGAAGTCACATTTTGAAAACTTGGCATACAATTGCTCTTTTCGAAGAAGTTCCAACATAAGTCGTAGATGCTGCTCGTGTTCCTCCTGACTCTTAGAATAGATCAGGATATCGTCGATGAACACAATAACGAACTTATCCAGGTAAGGCTTGCACACTCGGTTCATGAGATCCATGAAGACCGCTGGTGCATTCGTCAGCCCGAATGGCATAACCAGAAACTCGTAATGGCCGTAACGAGTTCTGAATGCTGTTTTGGAGACATCCTCATCTCGGCCCCTCAGCTGATGGTATCCCGATCTCAAGTCAATCTTGGAGTAATAGCTCGACCCTTGTAACTGGTCGAACAAGTCGTCATTACGTGGAAGAGGGTAACGATTCTTCACAGTCACCTTGTTGAGTTCGCGGTAGTCAATACACATTCTGAAGGTACCATCTTTCTTCTTTACGAACAAGACTGGAGCTCCCCAGGGCGAAGAGCTAGGACGAATAAAACCCCTTTCCAAGAGTTCTTGTAATTGCGTGGACAGTTCTTCAAGTTCTGATGGAGCTAGACGATAAGGTGCTCGAACTATGGGCGCTGCTCCAGGAGCTAGCTCGATTTGAAATTCAACTTGACGATGAGGCGGAAGACCAGGCAATTCCTCAGGAAATACCTCAGGAAAATCGCGCACAATAGGAATGTCTTCAATTCTCTTCTCTTCCATTGACGTGTCAGTAACGAGTGCCAGGATGGCAGTGTGGCCCTTTCGCAAACACTTCTGGGCCTTAAGGAAAGAGATGATGCCTTCGACAGCACCACTCTTGTCGCCACGAATCATGAGGGGTTCTTTACTAGAACGAGGAATGCGGACGATTTTCTCCTTACAAACAATCTCCGCTTGATGATGGGATAGCCAATCCATCCCAATAACGACGTCGAAGCTACCAAGTGTGATAGGAACAAGATCGATAGGGAAAGTCTGACCAGCTAAGACGAGGTTACAACCTTTAACTACGTGTGTGGCTTCAAGACTTTTACCATTTGCTAGCTCTACCGCGTGTTTGGTGTTCAAAAGTGTTGGAGTGCGCTTAAGCATTTGGCTAACTTTTAAGGACACATAACTAGTATCGGCACCCGAATCGAATAAAACAGTAACAAAGAAGTCATCCAGAAGAAACTTACCCATCACAACGTTAGGATCGTTCCTTGCATCACCCTGACCAATCACGAAAGCACGACCTCTTGCTCCATTACCATTGTTGTTACCCCCGTTGTTACCTCCATTGTTGTTCCCGTTTCCCTGGTTGTTGTTGTTGTTCTGGTTCTGGTTAAGCTGGGGACAGTTCTTCTTAAAGTGGCCTTCAGCGCCACACTGAAAGCATCCCCTGTTGCTGTTGCTGATTCTGTGGTGCTTGCTGTTGCTGCTGGCGATACTGATTTGCAGGCCGTGAGCTCCTGCAATCCTTGGCTTCATGACCCATCTTGAGACACCTCTGACAACGTCCTTTGTTGCATTGACCACTATGGTGTCTGTTACATTTGTTGCACTTCGGGTGGTTTCCTCGATACCCACCCCGTCCTTGATTACCGGAGGGTTGCTGACCAGGACTCTGGTAGCCATCAGTCTTTCTCTGCTGAGACTGAACCGAAGTAGAACCCTTACTGGAGTTTCCATCCCATTTTCGCTTGTTGTCGGTAGGTGCATCAGAAGTAGCTGTGGCACTGATACGTTTGGGTAGCCTGTTTTGCTCCACCGCCTGGTCGGTGAGACGATGAGCCAACTTGATAATTTGCTGAATGGTACCCAGATTGGTTGAAGTCACGTGACTTTGAATCTCTGGTACAAGGCCATTGAGGTACAGCTCGATTCGTTTGATGGGAGGGTCCACCATAGTTGGACACAGGATGGCCAGTTCGTTTGACCTCTTAGTATACGCTTCAATCTCAGACCCCGTCATCTTTAGATGGTAAAATTCCACTTCTAGCTTGTGGATGTCATCCCGACTACAGTACTCCTCCTTGATCAGCTCTTTAAAACCATTCCAGGGTGTGGCATTAGCAACTGCCAGTCCTAGTAGTTGAACCTGCGCCTTCCACCAGGTTAACGCAGCCCCTTCAAGTGTTCCGGTAGCATATTTCACCCTACGGTCTTCGGGGCATTCGCACATCTCGAAAACTGACTCAAGCTTTTCAAACCAGTGAAGAAGGCCCACTGCTCCTTCGGTGCCACTGAAAGTAGTAGGTCGGCAGTCCATAAACGTTTTGAACGTGCACACAGGAGTTTGAGCATGTTGACCTCCTGCAGGGACAGCTGCGAGTGCCTCAGCAACTCGTTCGTTGATCAAAGCCGTCAGCTGGGCTTGAGTTAGGTTCAAACATCCACCCATGATCTTCACAACCAAATAACGTAGGTGAGAAAAGTGTCGCGAAAGTGCGTAAGTGTGGGACGATAGTGGAGAGTAAGCACGCAAGGTTCAAATAGCAATTACCACATTATCTAATGCACAAGGAGAACTATCTAACCGACAATATAACATAAATCATACCACTTATGGTGTCGAGTCTTGCACGTGGAGCGAAGCGTCGTTGTGGATCGTTGAGCACTGTACAGGTTATAGTCTGGTTTTATCAAAAAGCTTTTCCCTTTTTAAAACCAAGTTCACTATAACCAATGGCTCTGATACCAATCTGTCACACCCCCAAAATCCACCATGCGGGGTATCACCGCTTGGAGGCGTGACGTGACCAGGATCGAGCCACCAATCATATTGAACAACGAAATTATAGTAAGTAAAACCAATCACAATACGATTGGTGACCATAAGTCAGTGACCAGTTTTTAAGTTAACAGCGGAAGCATAAAACGGAAGTTCAAAACATAAGTTTATAGTTCATAAGTTTAATGTCCAAAACATAGTTTATAAAATTCAATTATTAAGTACGGGACATAACAGTCCGCATCCCACAACAACCTCCTCCTCGTGCAAGCTCCATAAGCATCTAGCGACCTGTAAGGCATGTAACAACGAGTCAACAACAAAGTTGAGTGAATTCACAGTTGGTTGTTTAGTTATAGCATTCGTTTCGTAAATCTTATGTTCGTTTTGAAAACCCTGTATCGTATAATTTCGTATCGCGGTCTTTCTGACATGTTTGCGAAGATTAGTGGGGGTTTCCCTTGTGTTACTAGACCACGCGTATCGACTGCTACGAAAATGTAAGAGGTGCCCTAAGTCAATGTCTATCAGCATTGACCCTTTGCCCATAGTCCTTTAGTACACGCCCGTCCGACTGGCACGGTGTGAGGATTGTTAAACCTAATAGCGCTATTAACTAATGACCCGCTCGCCATAGGCCTCGGCGATTAAGTCGATAATTGAGGGACTTAAAGTGAAAGAGTTGATGGTCTTATGATCGTGTACGTAGGTTTTACGTACGTGCCCTTCAATCCGAGGACAGTAGTAAGTATGAGTGTACGTAGGTTTTACGTACGTGCCCTTCAATCCGAGGACAGTAAAAAGTAGTTTAATAGTAATGATAGTACAAGTAGTTATTCAATCCCATTCCCAATCCCTGGGAATCCCATGCCTTAGAAAGAGTGTGAACTCACCTTGGTTGCTCGGTTTGACTCTCAAATATAGCTAATAGTCGAGGTCGGTCAATCACGTCCTAGTATGATTACCACTTAGTTTATTAGTGATTTCAAATAGGACACAAAGTTCCTACACGTATCTATCACATAACATGCATCACTTTAACGGTTCATGCCCATATAACCTTCCCATCTATTCCCCACTCATAGACAAACATACAACATTGCACATAACACTTTTATTGACATATAACATGTTCTATCATTCTCCGATAACCTACTCGACATTTAGACACGCAAATCACTCCTTATGTCGTTTCAGCTTTATTAATCAAAACTGGACTGTTTTCGAGCATTTTAATAAAATAGTTAACATTTTCCAAAAATTCTCAAATTTTTACAGGATGTCATATATAGTCCAAAATTTATTGTGTAAAAATTTCGGATCTCAGTTCATTACCAATTTTATATAAAAATTCTTTTACTCGACTGAAATCAGATTTGGTACTTTCTGATTGCAGTTCTACGGAAAAATTCACTAAAAATCAATCGTAAGTCGGATCGTCGAAATTCCAGTTGGAGGGTCACGGGAACAACAGTGACCATATTCAGTAAAAATCCCACGAGCCGATTCTGCTCGGGTTTTATGTTTTGACTCCGACTACGATACACTTTTTCAGCAGGAAAATTTCAGCTTGAGCTGCTGTCTTAAAATAATTCTTTAAAAATAGCAATCGACCTCGAAAAATTACGATTCCAGTTCCATTTGTTCAGATATTCAAAATTACACAATTTAGACTCCAGAAATTCAATTTTTCGATTAAAAATGAACCAGTTACAGCCTGTTGAAGTTGGCTGGAAATTCAACTCAGCAAGCTGTTTACATTGTAGAAGTGACTAAAAGTGCATAAACAAAGACCCTAACCATGGTTTATCGATGAACAAATGTTAGAACTTCAATCATGATTTAACCAACCCTAAACCATCCAGATTTCAACTTCATACAACCTTTTTTTATATATGGTTTTTATGCAGAATTTTAAGTTCAATATTTTAGTGTTTTAGCTTTTTGTGATTTGAACATTATCATCCTACTACATATCATAACAATGAACAAAATGAAACAATGGTGTAAGACTTACTACTAGCACAAAGCTAGGGTAGAAATTCTAGTGTGAAGATGATGGGAAGCTTGAATCACTTGAGAACACCTTAGTATCTTCACACCACTTGAAGGTTGCTAGAAGGGACTTGAAGGTGATGAACAAAACTTGAAGTTATGAAGAAGATGAAGATGGAGGAGAGAGAGGGTTGGGGACGGTTGGGTGAGGGAGAGAGAGAGTGAGGTTGAGTGTTCTTGTGGGATTATGTAGAGATTTGAGGAGATGTGAGGCTAGCATGCATGGACACTTGTCAACAAAGTTCTAATGAAATATTTTTGCAAGATACACCAAATATTTGGTGGGTCCCCATGATACTTGAACCGAAAATATATATGGGGAGGGGGTCCATGTGTGAATTTTTGTATAAATAGGCTACATGTAGGCTAAAACGGGTGTTTAACTGGATACCGGGTATTTTCTAGAATAGTGGGTGTAGGTCATGTTCACATGGCGTATGGGAATTTTTGTGACCGAAATTAATTAAGAAAGATAAAATAATATTTCTGACAATATTTTCGTGTATCGGGTATTGTCTGGTTGTTCGGTTACGTATCGTTTCGTTAAAGCGTTTAATTGTTCCGTAAGGCGTCTTATACATATATTTCTGTAACGAAATTTATTCCTAACACACAGGAAAATATACCGGACTATTTAGTAACTTTTCTGTATACTACTAGTATGCTAACACGCACATGTAAGTGTAACACAGTAATCAGAGAGCAGTTAAATGATTCAGCACAGTCATCAAGTACTTTTGTTATCATTAATAAATTGTATGGTTACATGCAAATTTGAGGGTTGTCACATTCTCCCCCTGTTAAGAGAATTTCGTCCCGAAATTTAGTGCGTAGTTACTGAGGAAGCTAGTTAAGTTGCGGTGTTTTACTGGTTTTCCTGGGGTGTCACACAGAAGCCTGGTGATCCTTGGTTGTTTAACTAAGAGACTCTGTGGAATTCGTTTGATTTGCCAGATGAACCTATAGATGAAGAACTTGTGTTGTTATATCAACATCATCAATCGTCTAATCAAGAGCAAGTTCCTAGACCGATAGTGATTTCACAATCACAAGTTGGCACAAATGAATCTGAAGCAGGTCCGAGCAATACTGAACAAGAACCCATAGTCGAACCAGTTGTAAACAACAAAACTGTAACGCCTCGTATTTCCATGTTTTTAGAAAATACGAGTTCGTTTCCTATTTTTAGAAACGCAGTTGAAATCTAGTCGAAAAACGGTTTAAAAAAGGAAAACTACGCATTTTACACGCTTTTACACAACCGTCGATTAGAACGCGACAAAAACGACTACCGACACCATTTTCCATATTTTTTAAATCCAAACTTTTATTTTATGATGTTACGAAGTGTCGGGTTTTGAAAACGGGTCTTGTAGAAGATTACGGGCCACCCTAAATACGGAATTATGCTTGTAGGCCTTGGGCCCAAGCCCAAAGCCCACTAACTAAACCAAGCTATAAATAAGATGTAAAACCCTAATCTTATCTCATTCTTTCAGCCGCATGATATCATTCTCCTTTTCAAAATTCTCTGATGAGTTTCTTCTCATCTAAACACCCATAAATAAAAATAAAAACCAAAACCTTATCCTACACACATGACAAAGAGATGATGAACCCTTCATCTCCTGCTCTCTCATTTCAAAACTAGACAACACCCTATCCCTTCTACCCTCACCCCCTCCCACTCGAAATCCACTGCAAACTTGTAAAAGCAGTTCATCAACAACCCTGGTCCTCTCTCTCTCTCTTATTTACATCCGACGAGACCACCGACGGAGCCGGTGACCCTCCGACGTCTCCCTTCCTGCCGCTTCCTCACACACAGCCAAACACCCCCTCTCGTCTCTACGGTAATTGTGGTGGCGGCGCACGGCGGTGGCAGTAGAGCCCTGACGGCTCGAGGCGGTGGTGGTGAGCTTGCTGTTGATGACGATGGTGGACCCGTGAGCGACAGACAGAGGGAGAAAGAGCACAGTCCATCGACAGAGATGGCGGCGGTGCAAGCGGTGACGACGGCGACGGAGGTATCTCGGCGTCAGGTTTTGTTTCGGAGCACGAGTAGTTCAGGTCCGTTTCCAGGTTTCGTTTCGGAGCACGTGTAGTTCAGGTACGGTTTGATTTTTCTGTTCAGTTTGGGTTCGAGTTTGAATCGGGTTCATTTTGATCCATGTCCGATTGTTTTTTTTTTGTATTCCAGTGACTCGGGTCTATTTGGTTTGGCCCTTTGTTTCAGTTTTGGTTTCGGGATCGGTCAAAACTGATCAAATCGGTTCAACAGGTTCAGTTTCAGGCGGTTCAGTTCCATTCTGTTTTCTTTCGGTTCAGTCAACGAAGTCGCACCAGTCAACACAACCGGTGGACTGGTCAATGCCGGTCAACAAAAGTCAATGGTCAGATCTGGTGTTTCGGGCCAGATTCAGACGGGTTACGGATCAATGGTTACGGGTTCGGGTCATTGGGTTAACCACGAGACGTGATACCTTAGCGACGTGAATGTTTAAAAAAATTATCATTTTGTATTTGATTATCACGTAACCGTATTAAATTTAAATTGTTCTAAAAATACACAGAAATGCATATAAATACTCATTGTTTTATTACTGTTGAATTTTGACAAAAACATTGACGACTTGTATTGTCGGGATCGTCCAAAAACAGAGGAAACTATGCCCGTTTTTCGTAAAAAAAATCCACGAAACAATACGTGTTTAATTTCAAAACGATTATTATTTTGATTCGTTTTCTTTTATAACCAAATCTCTAAATTTATAACATAGATGAATAATTCTTTTTATAACAATAACTAGTTGTAGGACCCGTGTGAACACACGGGTAGGTTTAATAACGATCGAAATCAAACAATAATCAACAGAAGGAACAAAATCTAATACCCACAAAACAATAAATGCCAAAAACTAATGAAATCTCACATATCAGCAGAAAAATAGCCCAACTGCAAGGCTCCATTGGTGCAAAATGTTTGAAGAGATGTTTAGCATGAAAATCTTTAGAATTTTCACTCCATAAAAGTGTTTGGTTTCGTTGTTTTGTATATCAAGATTATAGCTTCGAATCAAATACTTATTTCAGCACCTCTTTTAGTAAATATCTGTCACGAGCTTTTGTAAATCGGATGTTGGTATAACCACCATACGTAACCACATTGAAGGAACTCTAGATGGTGCATATCTACCAGCAATTAGAATTACAATTTACCACAAATACAATTGTGTCCCATAAATTTTACTAAAGAAAACTGGCTTAAAAAGATGATCACATTGAAAAGGCACCAAAAGGGATGTCTATCAACAACAGTTCAAGAATCAGATGTAACTTGTCATTTTACATAACAAAAACCTTGGATGCAAATGCAGATATAGCAGGTAACTCAAGCTTCACTGGTTGTACCTTTGCAATACGATCAAAATACGGATTAAAACTGATAAAAAATGGCATAAAACGGTGTTTCGCTTGAAATTGTCCTTCGTAGTTTCGCTTGAAAATCACACTTTCGCTTGAAAAACTCAAGCGAAACATCTTTAAAATACATCTTTCGCTTGAAAATACATCTTTCGCTTGAAAATACACCTTTCGCTTGAAATTTCAAGCGAACCAGGACGTTTCGCTTCAGAAGGCCTTGTTTCGCTTGAATTACTTGATCTTGTTGCTTTCGCTTAAAGTCATCTTGCTTCAAGTGGTTTCGCTTGAATTTGATAATTTTCAAAATCAAGAAAGTTCTAAGTGTTTGTTGATTTTTCAGGTACGTACGAGATGGATGATCTATTCATGAATCCATTCAGTGATTTATTTGCCTTTGCTGGAAATTCTGGAGACGATACTTCTTCAAGTAACACCAATGAGAACACGCCGAATACGAAGAAAAGTTTATCGGATGCTTTAGGTGTTGAAAGTGCATACGGAACCTATAACAAACCCCCAAAATTGATGGCTATTGAAGAATACAGTCGGTGGGCCAAAAAGTTTGAAGAATGGTTGAAAGCTTTTGCTTATCCCAGCTGGAAGAGTCTAAAAAATGGATACAATGATGAAGGCAAAAATGGTGAAAGCTTAACATCAGCTGAGGAAATAGAATCGTTTGTTGCAGAGCAAAAATGCATCGCATTGCTGTTTCAGTCTGTTCGAGAAGATATAATATCATTAATCGAGTACAAGAATTCTACAGATCTCTGGAAAAAGTTATAAGCTAAATGTTTGGGAAGTGCAGAAATTGTGAAAAACAAAAAGAAATTTCTCAGAAAAGAATTTGATTTATTTGGTTGTTTAAAAAATGAATAAGTTTGTTAAATGATTGAGAGGTTTGGTCACTTAAAGCTGGAGCTGGCGAGACATGAAATTTTCTATTCTCAAGAAGAGCTAGTCGACAAATTGTTTGATTCATTGCCAGATGAGATGGATTGGCAATATTATTCCTTAATGTTAAAGAATACTATCAAGCCGCCATAAGTGTTGACTGTAGATTTGCTTATCAAAAGACTAGAAAGTCACGAGCTGGAGTTAAGGAAAACACACAAAGTCAATCACTCATCTTATCAACAGAACTTGGATTTGTATTATCCAAAAAGCATGATGCCAAAGAATACACCTCCCAAGACAGCTTTTTCCGCTGAGAATTCCAACACTTCTAATAAAGAAAGTCAAAGCAATGGATTTCACAGTGGTTCTTCGTCATATTCAAGACAATCAGATGCAAAGAATCTATTTCAATGTAATATCGCTGTAGACTTAAAGAACGCTCAAAACTTCAGCGAGGAGTCGGCAAAACAGCAGATGGTTTTCTTAGCATCTGTGCTAGAATCGTATGAAAGTCTTGTAGCAGGGAAAATAGGCAACACTAACCTAAAAAAAGAAGACTACGATCAGATTGATCCTGAGGAGATGGAATTGATCGACATAAGGTGGTGTATGGCCAGTGCAGTTCGTCGAGCACAGTGTTTCATGGAGATAACTGGAAGAAAGTCTATTGGTGGACCATCTACCAAGTTGGGCTTTGATAAGTCTAAAGTGACGTGTTTCAAATGTAAACAAAAAGGACACTTTAAACGTGAATGCCGAAATACGTATGCTGATGAGTCTGAAAACCCGTTCAGAGAAGACTACTACAAGAAAGCGATCTATCATCAGAACAGATCGGAGCCACCAAGAATGAAGCAACTTGAGGATAACAAAGAGAAATCTAGAGCTCTTGCTGTAATTCACGACGATGAAGGTTTTGACTGGAGTGAGTTGTTACCTGAGGAGGATGCGGTTGGATATGCTTTCATGGCAAAAACTGAGCCTAAACCTTGGAAAGACAACAGAATTGAAGAATAGAAATATAATTACAGAAAGATGATAGCTCAGAACAGAATGATCAGAATATCTGGTATCTATCTTGAAGCAAAAAGAGCGAGGAGATGGGATCCAGACAGAGAATGTTATCTTGACCCCATGGGAAACATTGCTATTGATGATAAGACTCTCGATCTTGAAACCATAATTAAAGAATTGGCTGAAGAAGATGAGTATTGGCAAAGAAAATGGTGGGGAAGCGAAGAAGAGAAAGAGAAAGAAGAAAAAGAGAAGTCAAAGAAGGTTGATACTGGAATCATTGACACGACTCAAGAATTGAATGCTGAAAACATGGGAAAGATGGCTGACAAGGTGCTGGCTGCTAAAGCACTAGAGGTAGACTCTAAATCCATTTCTGAGTCTAAAAGCCAGGTCAGTTCAAAAGCGTCAACGACTGAGTCAGGTAAGAAAGACAATGGTGAATGGTGATGTTGACTGCAAAAATTGCATCAACGAGTGCAAAGTTTGTAGTACAAACACTTATCTCAAAGGTAAGAAGATTGATGATCTGACTGCAAAAGTCAGAAGCGTTGAGGATCAAATCCTTAACCGTGATAAAATGTTGAAAGCTTCAACAAAACGATTAAAAGAATTAACTAACAAAATTGAAAATGATAAAATTGACCAAGAAAAGGTTAGGAAAGAGAATGAAAGGTTAGTTCTTGAGAATCGTCAGATCACTGAAAAATTTGAGAAGCTCAAAAGCATGGTTAAAGACAATGATGATAGAAACGGTAAAACATACAAAGAAAATTGTCATTTGCAAAGTGTTTTGAGAATTAAAGAAGAATTAATCAACAAACAATTGGATGAGATTGCTAAATTGAAGCTTCAATTTGAAGAAGCTAAGATTGAGAATGAGCGAATCAATTTGAAATTGAACAGTTACAATTCTGCAAGCTTTGTTTTGCAACACATTGTTCCCAAACCCATCGGGAAAAACAAAGCAGGCGAAGATGTATACTGTGATGGAACTGGGGTTGGGTTTCATCAAGTTCCACCACCGGTTTTAGACAATTATTCGAAAAAGCAATATGGGTTGGTTAATCTTGAAGATGATAATGAAGTGAAACTTCCAGACACGTTTGATGTTACATTCACTTCATCTTTCGATGACAATAGTATCCAAACTGAAGTAGTAAATAGTGTAGTTGAGAATGTTCTAAAATCTGAAAGTGACACTATTGAGGAAGATGAATGTTTTCTGGACAAATACATTTCGAAACAAAAGTCCAAAAACAACTTAAATGATGAACCTAATCTTGTCATGTACAAGATGTCGGGATCTGATAAGTTGTATTCGGATTCTGAGTTTCCTCTGGAGAATGTAAATGTATCAAAATTGACAAATGTGTTCAAAATGATTGAGATCAATTTGTCTGAAGTAAAGAGTTTAAAACAAACAAAAAGGCAAATGAATTTTGAGAAAGATAAAGCTTACTACAAGAAACCTGTAGTTCCACCGCGTTTTTATAACAACAATCGAAACAATTGGTCGGGAGGTTATCAGGGTGGTAAGAACTATCAAAGAAACAATTTTCAAAACAAAAGGTTTGCTGAGAAGAAAGTGTTTGTGAACAATTCAAGTTCACTTTCTGATGAAGAGAAAAATATTTTTTCGAAATCAAATGCAGAGTTCTTTAAAAAGAGGGCTTTACAACCTCAGTCTGAAGGCACAAGTCGAGTAGTTGATACTCGTACATGCTTTAGATGCAACAAAGTTGGTCATATTGCAAGAAATTGCAACACCAACTTCAAGCATAAGACTGAAGTTGTTGAGAGTCAAAAGAAGAAGGTTGATGCAAAAGGAAAAGCTCCATTAGTTGTTGAGAAAATTTTGAAAAATGAGAAATCAAAAGTCAAAATTGAACCTGTTAAGAATGTGGTAACTAAAAATGACAAATTCTATAAACGGGTTGCATCATCTCAACAAACAGGGAAGCCAAAAGTGGTTGACAAGAAAGAAAGTTCATCTAAACGAAAGGTTTCAGAGAAAGTAAAACAATCGTCTTCTACCACTCCGGTAAAGATGGATGTTGTCACACCCCGACCACGTAGAACATACTAAACGTGGCGGAAACATCGGGGAGTGTTGTAACAGAATTAATTGTTTCAAATCCATGGCAATTGAAGTTTCGTTTTATTAATTAAAAGTGTTACAATGTCTAATCAAACAAGGAAAAACAACATAATTAACTAGTCTTGCATCTTTTATTGTCACTAAAGCCCAAGTCTGCCTATATGTATCTTGATCATCTTATGCAACAGCTCCTGAAAAACACATGTGAAAATAGGTACGTCAGCATAAAAATGCCTGTGAGATACATAGGTTTTGTGAAAAGAGGTTCCATGACTTATGTTTGAGAAAATGTTTAGTCATGAACCTTTTAGTTTGCTTTGTTTTGTAAATCATTTGAAAAACAATGAGTTCGGATGATATGTATAAATAAGTAAATAATGTATGGTTAAATGAATAACCATAGTAAAACGGATTTGTATAAGATAAGTTGTTTGTAAAACAATGTCTTGTGAAAAGTATGTTATTTGTATAAAATGTTATATGTATCAAACTGAAATGATTCAAATAACGCTACAATATGTAATACCATACAAACACTTATATATAGGAAGTACCAGCGGCGTATCCACCATGCTTGTATCATATTACACACGCATCGTTACTTAATCACTTAATCAAACCAAACAAATGTCAAAATGTCTATGTCAAATATCCATGTCAAATGTCTATGTCAAATATCCATGTCAAATGTCTATGTCAAAATATCATGTATGGCAAGTGAAATGTCTCAACTAAACCATATACACAAAAACAAAGTATTGAAGTAAAACTTGTTTTAAATCAAAGTTATGTTTTGTGGGAAATGCATGATCAAATGTCAATCATGTTAAAATGTCTATGCCGAAATGTCTATGTCAAATACGGTTCACACGGTTCACAGATACAAACGGTTCACAGATATAAACGGATCACAGTCAAATGATTACAACGGTTCAATATGTAGTATAATGTGTTCATATGCTGGATAAGCATATGCAACAGAAAAGCAATGAAAAACGATGTACTAAGTACGCACACAATGGGCATACATAGCATAAAATGTAAGGAAATCATGTACTATAATGTACTAATGAACATAGCAAGTATATGATGTCAAAACAGGAAAGCATGAAAGTAACAAGTAGGCACATGTGTTCCACCCCAAAACAGTTTGGAAAACAGTAAAAGAGGGGTCTATGTACTCACTTGAGATTGCTCAGTTGTCAAAAGATAACCACCAAGTAATGCTATAGATCTCGGAATCAAACGACACCTAATATAGGTAACTATGTTAATAAACCGGACCTATATCGGAAGATCGGGTAGAATGAGGGCTCGTAAACCAAATGAGTATGGGTACTCATGTAGTATGGTTTAATAAAGCCTACATACTAAATGAAACCTAACCTAAGTGCTTACGACCCATTACGACCCGTTTAGGTAGCTTATGCTACTTTAACGCGTCGTTCGCTTAAAACGCGTTCGGAACGCCTAACTAGCCCTATGATAAGTAAAATATGCCTTAACATGTCTAATATTGTTGCCAAATCAGTTTAGATACCAAAAGTTATGTTACATATGCTTAAAATAAATTTTGGCGTAAAAAGGGCATTTTGGTAATTTACCTAAGGCATATAAACTACCTATCATACAACTACTTAAACGAAGCGACCAAAAGGTATAACCTTGGAAGGTTATTCCCTATATACTATGGTCACCTAATGTGTTTGGTCGGATCCTAGTGATCGACCAAACTGGGTCGGGTTCGAAGGTATAGGCGATTTATTAGATCGCCTACCCTACGACCCTAGACAACGTGGTAATCAGTAGGCATAGTCCCAAGGGACTATGACCATCGTGATTACAATCACGTTGCGAAGTTCAAACGAACTTCGCATTGACCATTACTGGTCAATGCTGAAAGTCAAACAAAGTTTGACTTTCTGACTCGAAAAGCAGTAAAAATAAGGAAAGAAACGAAAGAATACTTACGAAGGGTCCCCGAATGCTAACCCAGATCGAAATAGCTCAGGTATGAAACGAAGGTTCCAACTTAGAGCTTTCTTAATCAGATTTGTGGGTTTTGGGGTTGTGGGTGGATGGGTATTTATAGAAAAGGTAGAGCCGTTAGGATCGTTTCTTGAATATCGTGCCTTAATCTCGTGCGTACACTTGTCACAAAGATTATGGAGCCACTCATGCTCCTTAACTTTGTGACACATCACCTTAAAACATGTGGTTAAGGATTGATTAGTTGCAACTTGCATTTAAATGCATTTTTTTATATATTTTTTTTTCTATTTTTTTTTTATTATTTTAGCAGTTTTGCAGTTTTGGTTCCTGTGCGCGTATCGTCGTGTTTTGGCACTTCTAACACCCGTCAAGCCCATTTTTAAGCTTCATAAGGATGTTAAAGTATAGGAAACATGAAACATGCTCAAAAATATCTCGGATGTCGGTTCGTTTGGTCGTACGAACGCGATGTTCGCTTAATTACGACGGAATGCGCATAAGCGCGAAAAACGATCCAAATGACGAAACGAATGGATTTTTCTTATGGCGAACACTAAAATATAATATAGTCATGCTTATATAAATTTTTGGATGTCCAGATGTATTCAGAACGTAAGTTATGCGCGAAAATGCAAACTTGTGCACTTTTTGACACTTTTAGTCCCTGAATGACCCAAAAGTTTATTTTAGCATACCGAACCCCTCAAAGCCTATTTCTAAGCTATGTAAAGGATATTTATGGTATGTTTAACTTATGGTCATGTTCCGGAATGTCTGTTACAGTTCAAATTGGCATACTTTCGCAGTTTGTCAACTTTAGTTCCTGTAAGCGATTTAACTTTGATTTCACCACACCAAACCTTCCAAAACTTATATCTAAGTTATGTAAAGATTATTTAAGGTATGTTAAGCCTATTTCACTATTCCGGAGTGTTCGTTGCATTAAACTGGTTATATTTACGCATTAGTGCGCGTATAACCTTCCAGAAAGCGATTTAGAGCTTGAAATTGAACAAGAATTGATATGTGTAAACGATACACATATTTTTACAAATCCCAAGTATGAAATACAATATTTCATTGGTTGGGCATTTGTTTGATGGTTGAAATGACACAGGTGTTACAGTCTCCCCTACTTTAGGAAATTTCGTCCCGAAATTAATTCGTAGGAGTCTGTCTATGACTTTGTTTCAAATAGTCATCAAAGATATGTAAAGCATAATCTGATCATTTCCCTCAACGGATATTCTTCAGAAGTGAAAATGAATGGATGATTCATTCTTTCTCAACGGATTCTTTGTCAGAAATGGGAATGAAGGAATAATCCACGGATATTCAATTCCCTCAACGGATATTCTTCAGAACGAAAATGAACAAACGGGGTCATTTTCCTCAACGGTTTGTTCTTCAGAATTTGAAATGAAAGAAAAATCAACGGATATTCATTTCCTCAACGGATAAATCTTCAGAAACGAAAATGAACTAACGGAGTCATTTTCAACGGTTATTTCCTCAGAGTTGGAAATGAAGGATTACACAACGGATATTCATTTCCTCAACGGATAAATCTTCAGAAACGAAAATGAACTAACGGAGTCATTTTCAACGGTTGCTTCCTCAGAGTTGGAAATGAAGGATTACACAACGGATATTCATTTCCTCAACGGATAAATCTTCAGAAACGAAAATGAACTAACGGAGTCATTTTCAACGGTTGCTTCCTCAGAGTTGGAAATGAAGGATTTCACAACGGATATTCATTTCCTCAACGGATATTCTTTAGAACGAAAATGAATGGATAATTCATTTTCCTCAACGGTTATTCTTCAGAATGGAAATGAAAAGATAAACAACGGATATTCATTTCCTCAACGGATATTCTTTAGAACGAAAATGAATGGATAATTCATTTTCCTCAACGGTTATTCTTCAGAATGGAAATGAAAAGATAAACAACGGATATTCATTTCCTCAACGGATATTCTTCAGAAGTGAAAAATGAATAGCTAGTTCATTTTTCCTCAACGGATGCTTCATCAGAATTGGAAATGAATAGGGTTAACTCTTGATACATGATAGAACTTGCTGTGATTTCTGTGCACTAAATTCCATAATTATGTATGCATCCATAATTACGTAATTCCTTGCACAGTCCGCACAGTTTGTTTTGGAATGTTGTGGGGAAAGATATCAAACCTGAGATGAGAGTGACTAGACTACCATAGGGTCCTTTTAATTAGATCAACAGAGGATCTTCTTAATTAGGCCACTAAGGAGTCCTTTCAGCTATATCATCACATGATATCCCTAACCAGATTTTTGGATCAATCTGTTTAACTAGACCACTAAAGGGGTCGAATTTTGAGGTAGTACATTATAATCCAAGGGACTTTAACTACAACGTAGAAGTCCATTAAGGATTTAAGTAGTACCTTTGGGTATCCTACTATGAATCTCTTGCACAAAGATATGTAAGATTTTACGAGGATTTGAATAACATAAATTGGATCACATGACACATAAAGGATAACACATAAGCACATAAGCACATAATTGTTTAAATTGTTATTTTCTTTTTATTGACTGCTATTAACTTGGCGCCTCGTACATCGTTTCTCTTGGAAGAAACGGGTACTTAGGATTTTCGTGAATAACGCAAGAGATCATATAATGGAAGAAATTTGGGAGGTAGTCTGTTCTTCAAGGAATGCGGTTCCTTGATTGTCGGTATTGTAGGGGATATGTTTATACATGCAACCACATAAACATATTGAAATGTAAATGAAAGATTTATTTATAAACAACGATAACAACTGTTTCTTGGATCTTGACAACAAAAGAAAATAATACATAAGACGTGATTATTTCTAAATGATGTTGTCTTCTGGTTGATCATATTCTCATCCCTGCGCTGGATTTGCATTAGCAAGCCTTGGGCAATTTCTACTAAAATGGCCCATCTCGCCACAGTTGTAGCAAGATCCCAGTGGGAAACGAGCTTGAGCAGGATTGTTGTTAATCTGATTTGGTGCTGCTGCTGTTGGGCAAACCCTCGCTGTATGACCTATAAGTCCGCAAACTTGGCATGTGCGGCACTTCACACCAGCATGATGATGTAGGCCACATTGGTTGCACAAGGGTGCAGTTCCTTTGTAGGGTTTCCTGGCAGGGGGTTGAGCTGGTTGGTTGGGGACGGCTTGATCATTGTGAGCGACCACGGCGAAGTTCTGAGAAGCCTTTCGCTTCTTTGACCTCTTAGGGGATCCAGTCTGTTCATCCATGATCTTTGATTCTTCGATTGGTTCCGATTCTTCGACCGGCTTCGTGTCACCTTTTCGGAAAAGTTTACCTTTCCTGATCTTTGATTCAGTCAAGGTTGCAGATAGCTCAATGGCCTGTCTAACTGTAGTAGGGTTGCTACCAGTCAAAATGTCTTGTATTGAATCAGGGAGGCCATCAATGTACTTTTCGATTGCCTTATCCAAAGGCGTGACCATGTTTGGGCATAACAGACTTAACTCCTCATAACGGTCCGTGTAGGCTCGATGCTCACCGCTGTCTTGCTTAAGATCATCAAATTCCCTTTCCAAAGCCCTGATCTCGTGACGAGGACAAAACTCCTTCATCATGAGAGCCCTAAGTTCGGCCCATGTCTGTGCTAGAGCAACTTCTGCACCACGATCCCTCATAACCCCGTTCCACCACGTAAGGGCTCTCTTCTGGAACACACTCGAAGCAAACTCGACCTTGCGATTGTCAGGACACTGCACGTGGCGGAAAGTATTCTCGATGCTCTCGAACCATTGAAGAAGCCCAGTCGCTCCCTCAGAACCACTAAACTTGAGTGGTTTCGCCGAATTAAAACTCTTGAAATTGCATGGACCATTGTTGTTGTTGTTGTTGGCTTGATTCCATAGAGCAAAGAGGTTTGGGAATTGAGCAGCCATTTGCTGCGCAATGATTTCTGCCAATTCGGCAGTCGCTATCTGGCTTTCGCGTCGAGGAGGCATTCTAAAAGAGGAAACATGAAATGAAACGAGTGAGAGGGTTAGACGAAAAGAATGAGATGAAACAAATCTGATGAAAGCAATGGATAGTGGTCATTTGTTTGTTACTACAAAGCAACAAACGACCTCGGTGAATAATCAAAGTAAATAGGTCAAAAATAATGTATCGCGAAGACATGCTCGCCTATAAGTGAACACTCATCCCAAGAGTTCCCAGGTAAGCACAACTGGTCTCGCGTCTGGTTGAGATGTATACGAAGTGCTTGCCTAGACAGAAAACTCAGAATACAGGCATTCACCCTTCCAGTTTGCACGTGTTCACATTATTTAAAACCCAAAACCTTGACGAGATTTTTGAAAACTCAAAGGGGTTCAAAACCTTATAACAGAGGGTTCAAAACCTAGTAATCAATCATCCTAGAACAGATGATTAGTTTTCAAAGCGGTTTTGAAATTTATGTTCTTGTTGTGGTCGTCGCCTAAGGATAGGTGACAGTATTGTTTTATGACTAAACGCAAGTAAACTCGCGTTAGGGTCCTAAGAAGGTTATAGACTAGGTCAAAGCATTACTAATTACTAATAACCTAATTCCCTATAACCATTGGCTCTGATACCATCTTTTCTGTCACACCCCGACCACGTAGAACATACTAAACGTGGCGGAAACATCGGGGAGTGTTGTAACAGAATTAATTGTTTCAAATCCATGGCAATTGAAGTTTCGTTTTATTAATTAAAAGTGTTACAATGTCTAATCAAACAAGGAAAAACAACATAATTAACTAGTCTTGCATCTTTTATTGTCACTAAAGCCCAAGTCTGCCTATATGTATCTTGATCATCTTATGCAACAGCTCCTGAAAAACACATGTGAAAATAGGTACGTCAGCATAAAAATGCCTGTGAGATACATAGGTTTTGTGAAAAGAGGTTCCATGACTTATGTTTGAGAAAATGTTTAGTCATGAACCTTTTAGTTTGCTTTGTTTTGTAAATCATTTGAAAAACAATGAGTTCGGATGATATGTATAAATAAGTAAATAATGTATGGTTAAATGAATAACCATAGTAAAACGGATTTGTATAAGATAAGTTGTTTGTAAAACAATGTCTTGTGAAAAGTATGTTATTTGTATAAAATGTTATATGTATCAAACTGAAATGATTCAAATAACGCTACAATATGTAATACCATACAAACACTTATATATAGGAAGTACCAGCGGCGTATCCACCATGCTTGTATCATATTACACACGCATCGTTACTTAATCACTTAATCAAACCAAACAAATGTCAAAATGTCTATGTCAAATATCCATGTCAAATGTCTATGTCAAATATCCATGTCAAATGTCTATGTCAAAATATCATGTATGGCAAGTGAAATGTCTCAACTAAACCATATACACAAAAACAAAGTATTGAAGTAAAACTTGTTTTAAATCAAAGTTATGTTTTGTGGGAAATGCATGATCAAATGTCAATCATGTTAAAATGTCTATGCCGAAATGTCTATGTCAAATACGGTTCACACGGTTCACAGATACAAACGGTTCACAGATATAAACGGATCACAGTCAAATGATTACAACGGTTCAATATGTAGTATAATGTGTTCATATGCTGGATAAGCATATGCAACAGAAAAGCAATGAAAAACGATGTACTAAGTACGCACACAATGGGCATACATAGCATAAAATGTAAGGAAATCATGTACTATAATGTACTAATGAACATAGCAAGTATATGATGTCAAAACAGGAAAGCATGAAAGTAACAAGTAGGCACATGTGTTCCACCCCAAAACAGTTTGGAAAACAGTAAAAGAGGGGTCTATGTACTCACTTGAGATTGCTCAGTTGTCAAAAGATAACCACCAAGTAATGCTATAGATCTCGGAATCAAACGACACCTAATATAGGTAACTATGTTAATAAACCGGACCTATATCGGAAGATCGGGTAGAATGAGGGCTCGTAAACCAAATGAGTATGGGTACTCATGTAGTATGGTTTAATAAAGCCTACATACTAAATGAAACCTAACCTAAGTGCTTACGACCCATTACGACCCGTTTAGGTAGCTTATGCTACTTTAACGCGTCGTTCGCTTAAAACGCGTTCGGAACGCCTAACTAGCCCTATGATAAGTAAAATATGCCTTAACATGTCTAATATTGTTGCCAAATCAGTTTAGATACCAAAAGTTATGTTACATATGCTTAAAATAAATTTTGGCGTAAAAAGGGCATTTTGGTAATTTACCTAAGGCATATAAACTACCTATCATACAACTACTTAAACGAAGCGACCAAAAGGTATAACCTTGGAAGGTTATTCCCTATATACTATGGTCACCTAATGTGTTTGGTCGGATCCTAGTGATCGACCAAACTGGGTCGGGTTCGAAGGTATAGGCGATTTATTAGATCGCCTACCCTACGACCCTAGACAACGTGGTAATCAGTAGGCATAGTCCCAAGGGACTATGACCATCGTGATTACAATCACGTTGCGAAGTTCAAACGAACTTCGCATTGACCATTACTGGTCAATGCTGAAAGTCAAACAAAGTTTGACTTTCTGACTCGAAAAGCAGTAAAAATAAGGAAAGAAACGAAAGAATACTTACGAAGGGTCCCCGAATGCTAACCCAGATCGAAATAGCTCAGGTATGAAACGAAGGTTCCAACTTAGAGCTTTCTTAATCAGATTTGTGGGTTTTGGGGTTGTGGGTGGATGGGTATTTATAGAAAAGGTAGAGCCGTTAGGATCGTTTCTTGAATATCGTGCCTTAATCTCGTGCGTACACTTGTCACAAAGATTATGGAGCCACTCATGCTCCTTAACTTTGTGACACATCACCTTAAAACATGTGGTTAAGGATTGATTAGTTGCAACTTGCATTTAAATGCATTTTTTTATATATTTTTTTTTTATTATTTTAGCAGTTTTGCAGTTTTGGTTCCTGTGCGCGTATCGTCGTGTTTTGGCACTTCTAACACCCGTCAAGCCCATTTTTAAGCTTCATAAGGATGTTAAAGTATAGGAAACATGAAACATGCTCAAAAATATCTCGGATGTCGGTTCGTTTGGTCGTACGAACGCGATGTTCGCTTAATTACGACGGAATGCGCATAAGCGCGAAAAACGATCCAAATGACGAAACGAATGGATTTTTCTTATGGAGAACACTAAAATATAATATAGTCATGCTTATATAAATTTTTGGATGTCCAGATGTATTCAGAACGTAAGTTATGCGCGAAAATGCAAACTTGTGCACTTTTTGACACTTTTAGTCCCTGAATGACCCAAAAGTTTATTTTAGCATACCGAACCCCTCAAAGCCTATTTCTAAGCTATGTAAAGGATATTTATGGTATGTTTAACTTATGGTCATGTTCCGGAATGTCTGTTACAGTTCAAATTGGCATACTTTCGCAGTTTGTCAACTTTAGTTCCTGTAAGCGATTTAACTTTGATTTCACCACACCAAACCTTCCAAAACTTATATCTAAGTTATGTAAAGATTATTTAAGGTATGTTAAGCCTATTTCACTATTCCGGAGTGTTCGTTGCATTAAACTGGTTATATTTACGCATTAGTGCGCGTATAACCTTCCAGAAAGCGATTTAGAGCTTGAAATTGAACAAGAATTGATATGTGTAAACGATACACATATTTTTACAAATCCCAAGTATGAAATACAATATTTCATTGGTTGGGCATTTGTTTGATGGTTGAAATGACACAGGTGTTACAGATGTTCCTTTGGATTATTATGAAAAATTGGAGAAACAATCTTCTACTCCACCAGAGAAGAAGAATGTTCAAAAGAAAAATCAACCAACCGGTCAACTTAAGATAGATGAGTTTTTCTTATACAAAAAGGTTGAGGTTGGATCTGAGGAAAGTTTAAAAATGAATGATAAAAATTTTCCGCCACTTTACACTGCTAAAACTCACATTAAAGTCAAGTTACCCGAGTCAAAAGAGGCTTGGGTGGCATCAAAATCTCACTAAGATTTTGGAATTGCCGGAGCTTCCTAGTTGGTAATTGTGAAGCATGAATCGGCATCTTTATTGAATTGTTTATGATATGTGCAGGATCTTTCGAGAGCTGTTTCACGATGGATTATGGACAGTGGAGCGTCTCGACATATGACAGGGAAGACTGCATTGTTGTACGATGTTAGAAATATCAATGGAGGTTAGGTTGGTGTGACACCTGTGTCACTTCAACCATCAAACAAATGCCAAACCAATGAAATATTGTATTTCATACTTGGGATTTGTAAAAATATGTGTATCGTTTGCACATATCAACTCTTGTTCGATTTTAAGCTTTAAATCGCTTTCTAGAGGGTTATACGCGCTCTGATGCGTAAATATAACCAGTTTAATCCAACGAACACTCCGGAATAGTGAAATAGGCTTAACATACCTTAAATAACCTTTACATAACTTAGAAATAAGTTTTAAAGGCTTTGGTATGGCAAAAACAACTTAATTCGCTTACAGGGACTAAACTTGACAAACTGCGAAAGTATGCCAATTTGAACCGTAACGAACATTCCGGAACATGACCATAAGTTAAACATACCATAAATATCCTTTACATAGCTTAGAAATAGGCTTTGAGGGGTTCGGTATGCTAAAATAATCTTTTGGGTCATTCAGGGACTAAAAGTGTCAAAAAGTGCATAAGTTTGCATTTTCGCGCATAGCTTACGTTCTGAATACATCCGGACATCCAAAAATTTATGTAAGCACTAAAATATTTTATTTTAGTGTTTGGCATAAGAAAAATCCATTCGTCACGCCATTTGGATCGTTTTTCGCGCTTATGCGCATTCCGTCGTAATTAACCGAACAACGCAATTGTACGGCCAAACGAACCGACGTCTGAGATATTTTTGAGCACATTTTAAGTTCCCTATACTTAAAATTCATTTTAGAGCTTTGAAATGGGGTTAACGGGGCTTAAACGTGTCAAAAATGCATCAAATAGCAAGTTTGGAGCTTCAGGGGCCTGTTCTGCCATTTTCCAAACATTCTGGTCTGCAGGTCCTTGCGCACCTCAACACAAATTGTGTTACGGTGCGCAAGCAGGGGTCAGATATGCAGAAACTTGTTTTTCTCAGCTGTTCCCAGCCTTTAACCCCTCCAAAGGCCAATGCCATGTGTCAAACTCTTATGGTGGGAGCAATATGAGTTACCACAACATTCCGACAAGTGTACGACTTAGATCGTGCCCCCTTTTCCAAGAAACGATCCTAACGGTGAACCGAAAACTATAAATACCCATCCATCCCCATTGCAAAACCCACATTTGATCTGAGTTTTTCTCTAAGTGGTTGTGATTTCTCACTTCCTACCTGAGATTACTTGGAATCAAATCTTGCGGGGACCCTTTGTAAGTGTTCCTTCGTTCTTTTATTGCTTTTCGAGTCCGAAAGTCAAACTTTGTTTGACTTTCTGCATTGACCAGTTTATGGTCAATGCGAAGTTCGTTTGAACTTCATAACGTGAGCGTAATCACGATGGTTATAGTCCCTAGTGACTATACCAACTGATTACCACGTTATCTCGTCAAGGTTTTGGGTTTAAATAATGTGAACACGTGCAAACTGGAAGGGTGAATGCCTGTATTCTGGGTTTTCTGTCTAGGCAAGCACTTCGTATACATCTCATCAGACGCGAGACCAGTTGTGCTTACCTGGGAATTCTTGGGATGAGTGTTCACTTATAGGCGAGCATGTCTTCGCGATACATTATTTTTAACCTATTTACTTTGACTAATCACCAAGGTCGTTTGTTGCTTTGTAGTAACAAACAAATGACCACTATCCTTGCTTTCATCAGATTTGTTTCATCTCATTCTTTTCGTCTAAATTCTCTCACTCGTTTCCTTTCATGTTTCCTCTTTTAGACAATGCCTCCTCGACGCGAAAGCCAGATAGAGACTGCCGAGCTGGCAGAAATCATTGCGCAGCAAATGGCTGCTCAATTCCCAAACCTCTTTGCTCAATGGAACCAAGCCAACAACAACAACAATGTGCTATGCAAATACAAGGATTTCAACCAGGCTAAACCACTCAAGTTTAGTGGTTCTGAAGGAGCAACTGGGCTTCTTCAGTGGTTCGAAAGCATTGAGAATACTTTTCGCCACGTGCAGTGCCCGGATAATCGCAAGGTCGAGTTCTCCTCGAGCGTGTTTCAGAAGAGGGCTCTTACATGGTGGAATGGGGTAATGAGAGACCGAGGTGCGGAAGTTGCTCTCGCACAGACCTGGGCTGAACTTAGGGCTCTGATGATGAGGGAATTCTGTCCTCGTCATGAGCAGCGAGCTTTGGAGAAGGAATTTGATGAGTTGAAGCAAGATAGTGGTGAGCACAGGGCGTATACTGATAGGTTTGAGGAGCTGAGTCTGCTTTGCCCCACAATGGTTACCCCACTTGACATAGCTATCGAAAGGTACATCGACGGCCTACCTGACTCGGTACAAGACATCCTTACTGGTAGTAACCCTGCCACACTCCGTCAGGCGATCGAGTTATCAGCGACATTGACTGAGTCGCAGATTCGGAAGAACAAGTTACACAGGAAGGGTGACAAGGGCAAGAAACAGTCAGCTGACAAGGAGGATAGCAAGAAAGGCCAAAACAAGAAGGGTAAGGAAGGTGAGACGTCAAAGAAATCAAAGAAGCGAAAGGGTGCCCAAAATTTTGCTGTTACAGCACAGACTGCTCAGAACCCGCGGAACCCACCAGCTCAGCCACCTGCAAAGAAAGCATATGCCGGTACCGCACCTTATTGTGCACGCTGCAACGGTCATCACGCAGTACAACAAGCTTGCTGGCAATGCACGACGTGTGGTAAACTTGGGCATTTGGCCAAGATTTGTCGTTTGGGACAAAATCAGGCTGCTCAGGTTCAAGCTCCGGTTCAAGGGAATGCTGCGAGATTTCCACTAGGTTCATGTTTCAACTGCGGAGAGATTGGTCACTCCGCCACAACTGCCCAAGACTGGTGAATGCAAATGCTAACGCAAACCCAAATGCGAATGTCAACGTCAATGTGAATCCAGCACGTGGTCGAGTGTTTAACATCAATGAGGCACTCAATGTTGAAGGAGTGAACAATTAGTATTCTGTTTTTCCTCTGGTTGGTATCTTGTAACATTTAAAGACAATGCGGTTGTTATATAAATAAAAATTTGTGGTTTTATTTTCTAACTAATGCAATTGTATGAATGTTTGATTCAACCTTGTGATGTCAACACAAAGACAAAACTACTCGTGTGGTTCTGCCATTTTTACGATCACTTGAGATCTCCCTAAGAACCTCAAACACTGGTTTCTTTTAAATCTAAAGTATTTTATCGTCTTGCACCGTTTGAGATGCAAGAATTATTAAAACAGCTTCAAGAGTTGTCTGATAAAGGATTCATCCGTCCGAACTTTTCACCTTGGAGAAACTCCTGTTCTCCTTGTGAAAAGAAAAATGGATCTTTTCGAATGTATATCGATTAACGTAAGCCTAGTAAGCTTACCATCAAGAATCGATATCCCCCTACCTTAAATCAACGATTTCTCCGATCAACTGCATAGCGTTCATGCTTTTCCAAGATCGATTTGCGTTTTGGGTATCATCAACTTTGTATTCTCGAAGAAGATATTCCCAAAACGGTTTTCTGCATGAAGGATGGCCATTACGAGTTTACAGTCATGCCTTTTAGGTTGACAAATACTCCAGCCATCTTCAAGAACTTAATAAATAGAGTCTGCAAGCCTTATTTGGATCAGATCGTCATTGTTATTATTGATGACACCTTGATCTATTCATGTCCTGAGCCGATCACGATCAACACCTTCGTTGACATCGGAGCCCTGATTGAATTCCTTGTACACTTTAAAATGTACAAAACAACTCAATTAGGACAAACCGAATGCCTTTTAAGATCTTCCTATCTTCATAGTTAGATTCTTGAAAATATTTAAAGTGCCAAAGGAAATCCACGGATTGGGTTTCTGGTATGCTTTAAATACCCGTGTCCAAAGATAACAAATTATAGGTCAAATTGAACGATTATGCGATTGAACGAGTATACAATTATGTGACTATGTGTTTATTCATCTTATGTTTTCTTTTATGCATTTTTGTGTTTTTAATACTCTGGATATTCGTTATCCAAATCCTCGCAGAATCTTTCATATCGTCATATGAGGGATTCGTAGCAGGATATTCAAAAAGTACTACCTTCAATCCTTAATGGGCTTCTATGTAATAGTTAAGACCCTTGGGTTATATAGTACCATTCCATGATTCGATGAGAGACCCTTTAGTGGTCTAGTAAAAAAGATTGATTCACGATTTGGTTAAAGAACGACATCTAGTGATGTAGCTGGACAGACTCCTTGATAGTCTATTTAGATCATTTATTGATTTAATTAAAAGGATTCTAAGGTGGTCTAGTCACACTCATCACAGGATTGTTCATTTGGTTTTCCCCTACACACTATAAAATAGACTGTGTGAACTGTGCAAGGAATTTTCTGATTATGGACGCGTACATAATTATGAAATTTAGTGCACAGAAACCCAGTAAGATTTATTATGTGTAAGAGCCGATAGTGACAACAATAACGAAATGAGAACGATGTAATGGAGGTACGGTGGTCGCACCAATGACGCTTCATATACTTGTATATAAGTATCCCTCTTACATTGTAATCATGATGTTATTAAAGGTTACTAGAAGTTCAGAACCCTAACCAATGTTATTCGATCTTTTCAATTTCATGTTTTCAAGCTCTCACAAGTTTCCTCTAAATAAATTTCGGGACGAAATTTCCTAAAGTAGGGGAGACTGTAACACCTGTGCCTCCACGGCCATCAAACAAATACCAAACCAATGAAATATTGTATTTCATACTTGGGATTTGTAAAAATATGTGTATCATTTGCACATATCAATTTTTGTTCGATTTCAAACTCTAAATCGCTTTCTGGAAGGTTATACGCGCACTGATGCGTAAATATAGCCAGTTTAATGCAACAAACACTCCGGAATAGTGACATAGGCTTAACATACCTTAAATAACCTTTACATAACTTAGATATAAGTTTTGGAAGGTTTGGTGTGGTGAAATCAAAGTTTAATCGCTTACAGGGACTAAATTTGACAAACTGCGAAAGTATGCCAATTTGAACTGTAACAGACCTTCCGGAACATGATCATAAGTTAAACATACCATAAATATCCTTTACATAGCTTAGAAATAGGCTTTGAGGGGTTCGGTGTGCTAAAATAAACTTTTGGGTCATTCAGGGACTAAAAGTGTCAAAAAGTGCACAAGTTTGCATTTTCGCGCATAACTTACGTTCTGAATACATCCGGACATCAAAAAATTATGTTAGCACTAAAATATTTTATTTTAGTGTTCGCCATAAGAAAAATCCATTCGTCACGTCATTTGGATCGTTTTTCGCATTCAGGACCAGATTCGATGTATTAGCCGTTGTTTAATTCACAACCACACATTCTAACTTGCTTAGTCAGCGGATAAGGATGGAATTTAGGCACCATGACATTTCAACACATGTATGGATGGAATTTAAACACCTAAACACCATGACCTTTCAACACATGTATGGATGGAATTTAAACACCTAAACACCATGACATTTCAACACATGTATGGATGGAATTTAAACACCTAAACACCATGACATTTCAACACATGTATGGATGGAATTTAAACACCTAAACACCATGACATTTCAACACATGTACGGATGGAATTTAAACACCTAAACACCATGACATTTCAACACATGTACGGATGGGATTAAGGCACGTTTTCCATGAAACGATCTTAACGGTTCGGGTATTCCTATAAATACCCATCCACCCCCATTGCTAAAATCACTAGAACTTTGATTTGAGAAACTCTAAGTTGAAACTATTGTTTCATACCTGAGATTTTTGAATCGAGGTTAGCATTCGGGGACCCTTCGTAAGTATTCTTTCGTTCTTTTCCTTATTTTATTGCTTTTCGAGTCAGAAAGTCAAACTTTGTTTGACTTTCAGCGTTGACCAGTAATGGTCAATGCGAAGTTCGTTTGAACTTCGCAACGTGAGTGTAATCACGTTGGTCATAGTCCCTTGGGACTATGCCCACTGATTACCACGTTGTCTAGGGTCGTAGGGTAGGCGATCTAATAAATCGCCTATACCTTCGAGCCCGACCCAGTTTGGTTGATCATTAGGATCCGACCAAATACATTAGGTGACCCTAGTATAGGGCATAACCTTCCGAGGTTATACCCTATGGTCACATCGTTTAAGTAGTTGTATGATAGGTAGTTTATATGCCTTAGGTAAATTACCAGAATACCCTTTTCATGTATAATTGGTAATTAAGCATATGTAACCTAAACTTTTGTCACATAACTGATTATGTAACATGTTTAGGCATATAACACTTGTCATAGGACTAGTTAGACGGTCCGAACGCGTTTCACGCACACGACGCGTTAAAGTAGCATAAGTTACCTTAATGGGTCGCGATGGGTCGATAATACTTAGGTTAAGTTTCATTTAGTATGTAGGCTTTGTTAAACCATATCATATGAGTTCCTACACTCATTTGGTTTACAAACCCTCCTGCTACCCAGTCTTCCGATTTAGGTCCGGGTTAATTATGTAATTACCTATATTAGGTACCGTTTGATTTCCGGGACTCCTCTAGCTTTCTTGGTAGTTGTTCAAGACTCCTAAGCACTCCCAGGCGAGTACATTATTCCCCTCTTTTACTGTTTTCAACTGTTTTGGGGTGACTCATATGTGCTAAATGTTTTATCAATGGTTTCAAGAACAATTACAATATGGTTTCAAGAACAATTACAATGTGGTTTCAAGAACAATTACAATTATTTCAAGAACGCTAACAATGATTTCAAGAACGAATACAATGATTTCAAAAACTAATAACAAATTTCAAGAAGTGAACAAACTTGTTGGTTGTAGTTTACATGACCGATGACATTCATTAGCTATGATCAAGCCGACCAGTATTAGGTTATGGTACCATAGGATCTGACAAATCCCGTTATTTACTGCACCCATTGTTATGTGTGGGTGTTGTGGGTAGCGACTGAATCTGTAATTATTAACTTATCCTTTGGTAAGGGTTTGTTAAGAACGAGAGCGAGAGCGAGTTGGAACGAGGAACGCGTCAAGAAGGTTTGAATGTTATTAGAGAATCGATCATAAAGTAGTTCACGATTAAAACAAGAACGATTAGAACGATTAAAACAAGAACGATTTGAACGAATGGGTAACGATTGGGTAAACATTTGTACATGATTTACATTTGATCATGCATTTACACGAAACATAGTATTGGTTTAAACCAAGTTTTACTTCAATACTTTGTTGTTGTGCATATGGTTTAGTTGAGACATTTCACTTGCCATACATGGATATTTGACATAGACATTTGACATGGATATTTGACATAGACATTTTGACATGAATTACATCTTGACATGAATACTTTGACATATTATTCAATACATTTGACAATTGATTTAAACATAGACATTTTACATTGTTTGGTTTGGTTTGATTAAGTGATTAAGTAACGATGCGTGTGTAATATGATACAAACATGGTGGATACGCCGCTGGTACTTCCTATATATAAGTGTTTGTATGGTATTACATATTGTAGCGTTATTTGAATCATTTCAGTTTGAGACATAGAACATTTTATACAAGTAACATACTTTTCACAAGACATTTATTTACAAACAACTTATCTTACACAAACTCATTTTTACATGGTTATTCATTTAATCATGCATTATTCTCTTATTTATACTTATCATCCGAACTTATTATTTTTCAAATGATTTACAAAGACAAAGCAAATTACAAGGTTCATGACTAAACATTTTCTCAAACAGAAGTCATGAAACTTATTTTCAACAAAACTAATGTATTCGCCAGCATTTCTTTGCTGACCTCGTTTTCACATATGTTTCAGGTATTGTTGGATGATATCGATTGATAAGATGCATGCTCACATAGGACTGGACAAGGCCTTAGTGACTCAATAACAATGATAGACTATGTTTAAATAGTGTATTTAGATTTCCAGACGATGTAATTACTCAATGTTTAATAAAACGAAACACTTTTGATATCCATGGTTATGAAACATTAATTCTGTTGCAACACGCCCCGATGTTTCCGCCGCGATTTGTTGTTTTACGCGGTCGGGGTGTGACAGAAAAGATGGTATCAGAGCCAATGGTTATAGGGAATTAGGTTATTAGTAATTAGTAATGCTTTGACCTAGTCTATAACCTTCTTAGGACCCTAACGCGAGTTTACTTGCGTTTAGTTATAAAACAATACCGTCACCTATCCTTAGGTGACGACCACAACAAGAACATAAATTTCAAAACCGCTTTGAAAACTAATCATCTGTTCTAGGATGATTAATTTCTAGGTTTTGAACCCTCTATTGTAAGGTTTTGAACCCTCTGTTATATGGTTTTGAACCCCTTTGAATTTTCAAAATCTCGTCAAGGTTTTGGGTTTAAATAATGTGAACACGTGCAAACTGGAAGGGTGAATGCCTGTATTCTGGGTTTTCTGTCTAGGCAAGCACTTCGTATACATCTCATCAGACGCGAGACCAGTTGTGCTTACCTGGGAATTCTTGGGATGAGTGTTCACTTATAGGCGAGCATGTCTTCGCGATACATTATTTTTAACCTATTTACTTTGACTAATCACCAAGGTCGTTTGTTGCTTTGTAGTAACAAACAAATGACCACTATCCTTGCTTTCATCAGATTTGTTTCATCTCATTCTTTTCATCTAAATTCTCTCACTCGTTTCCTTTCATGTTTCCTCTTTTAGACAATGCCTCCTCGACGCGAAAGCCAGATAGAGACTGCCGAGCTGGCAGAAATCATTGCGCAGCAAATGGCTGCTCAATTCCCAAACCTCTTTGCTCAATGGAACCAAGCCAACAACAACAACAATGTGCTATGCAAATACAAGGATTTCAACCAGGCTAAACCACTCAAGTTTAGTGGTTCTGAAGGAGCAACTGGGCTTCTTCAGTGGTTCGAAAGCATTGAGAATACTTTTCGCCACGTGCAGTGCCCGGATAATCGCAAGGTCGAGTTCTCCTCAAGCGTGTTTCAGAAGAGGGCTCTTACATGGTGGAATGGGGTAATGAGAGACCGAGGTGCGGAAGTTGCTCTCGCACAGACCTGGGCTGAACTTAGGGCTCTGATGATGAGGGAATTCTGTCCTCGTCATGAGCAGCGAGCTTTGGAGAAGGAATTTGATGAGTTGAAGCAAGATAGTGGTGAGCACAGGGCGTATACTGATAGGTTTGAGGAGCTGAGTCTGCTTTGCCCCACAATGGTTACCCCACTTGACATAGCTATCGAAAGGTACATCGACGGCCTACCTGACTCGGTACAAGACATCCTTACTGGTAGTAACCCTGCCACACTCCGTCAGGCGATCGAGTTATCAGCGACATTGACTGAGTCGCAGATTCGGAAGAACAAGTTACACAGGAAGGGTGACAAGGGCAAGAAACAGTCAGCTGACAAGGAGGATAGCAAGAAAGGCCAAAACAAGAAGGGTAAGGAAGGTGAGACGTCAAAGAAATCAAAGAAGCGAAAGGGTGCCCAAAATTTTGCTGTTACAGCACAGACTGCTCAGAACCCGCGGAACCCACCAGCTCAGCCACCTGCAAAGAAAGCATATGCCGGTACCGCACCTTATTGTGCACGCTGCAACGGTCATCACGCAGTACAACAAGCTTGCTGGCAATGCACGACGTGTGGTAAACTTGGGCATTTGGCCAAGATTTGTCGTTTGGGACAAAATCAGGCTGCTCAGGTTCAAGCTCCGGTTCAAGGGAATGCTGCGAGATTTCCACTGGGTTCATGTTTCAACTGCGGAGAGATTGGTCACTCCGCCACAACTGCCCAAGACTGGTGAATGCAAATGCTAACGCAAACCCAAATGCGAATGTCAACGTCAATGTGAATCCAGCACGTGGTCGAGTGTTTAACATCAATGAGGCACTCAATGTTGAAGGAGTGAACAATTAGTATTCTGTTTTTCCTCTGGTTGGTATCTTGTAACATTTAAAGACAATGCGGTTGTTATATAAATAAAAATTTGTGGTTTTATTTTCTAACTAATGCAATTGTATGAATGTTTGATTCAACCTTGTGATGTCAACACAAAGACAAAACTACTCGTGTGGTTCTGCCATTTTTACGATCACTTGAGATCTCCCTAAGAACCTCAAACACTGGTTTCTTTTAAATCTAAAGTATTTTATCGTCTTGCACCGTTTGAGATGCAAGAATTATTAAAACAGCTTCAAGAGTTGTCTGATAAAGGATTCATCCGTCCGAACTTTTCACCTTGGAGAAACTCCTGTTCTCCTTGTGAAAAGAAAAATGGATCTTTTCGAATGTATATCGATTAACGTAAGCCTAGTAAGCTTACCATCAAGAATCGATATCCCCCTACCTTAAATCAATGATTTCTCCGATCAACTGCATAGCGTTCATGCTTTTCCAAGATCGATTTGCGTTTTGGGTATCATCAACTTTGTATTCTCGAAGAAGATATTCCCAAAACGGTTTTCTGCATGAAGGATGGCCATTACGAGTTTACAGTCATGCCTTTTAGGTTGACAAATACTCCAGCCATCTTCAAGAACTTAATAAATAGAGTCTGCAAGCCTTATTTGGATCAGATCGTCATTGTTATTATTGATGACACCTTGATCTATTCATGTCCTGAGCCGATCACGATCAACACCTTCGTTGACATCGGAGCCCTGATTGAATTCCTTGTACACTTTAAAATGTACAAAACAACTCAATTAGGACAAACCGAATGCCTTTTAAGATCTTCCTATCTTCATAGTTAGATTCTTGAAAATATTTAAAGTGCCAAAGGAAATCCACGGATTGGGTTTCTGGTATGCTTTAAATACCCGTGTCCAAAGATAACAAATTATAGGTCAAATTGAACGATTATGCGATTGAACGAGTATACAATTATGTGACTATGTGTTTATTCATCTTATGTTTTCTTTTATGCATTTTTGTGTTTTTAATACTCTGGATATTCGTTATCCAAATCCTCGCAGAATCTTTCATATCGTCATATGAGGGATTCGTAGCAGGATATTCAAAAAGTACTACCTTCAATCCTTAATGGGCTTCTATGTAATAGTTAAGACCCTTGGGTTATATAGTACCATTCCATGATTCGATGAGAGACCCTTTAGTGGTCTAGTCAAAAAGATTGATTCACGATTTGGTTAAAGAACGACATCTAGTGATGTAGCTGGACAGACTCCTTGATAGTCTATTTAGATCATTTATTGATTTAATTAAAAGGATTCTAAGGCGGTCTAGTCACACTCATCACAGGATTGTTCATTTGGTTTTCCCCTACACACTATAAAATAGACTGTGTGAACTGTGCAAGGAATTGTCTGATTATGGACGCGTACATAATTATGAAATTTAGTGCACAGAAACCCAGTAAGATTTATTATGTGTAAGAGCCGATAGTGACAACAATAACGAAATGAGAACGATGTAATGGAGGTACGGTGGACGCACCAATGACGCTTCATATACTTGTATATAAGTATCCCTCTTACATTGTAATCATGATGTTATTAAAGGTTACTAGAAGTTCAGAACCCTAACCAATGTTATTCGATCTTTTCAATTTCATGTTTTCAAGCTCTCACAAGTTTCCTCTAAATAAATTTCGGGACGAAATTTCCTAAAGTAGGGGAGACTGTAACACCTGTGCCTCCACGGCCATCAAACAAATACCAAACCAATGAAATATTGTATTTCATACTTGGGATTTGTAAAAATATGTGTATCATTTGCACATATCAATTTTTGTTCGATTTCAAACTCTAAATCGCTTTCTGGAAGGTTATACGCGCACTGATGCGTAAATATAACCAGTTTAATGCAACAAACACTCCGGAATAGTGACATAGGCTTAACATACCTTAAATAACCTTTACATAACTTAGATATAAGTTTTGGAAGGTTTGGTGTGGTGAAATCAAAGTTTAATCGCTTACAGGGACTAAATTTGACAAACTGCGAAAGTATGCCAATTTGAACTGTAACAGACCTTCCGGAACATGATCATAAGTTAAACATACCATAAATATCCTTTACATAGCTTAGAAATAGGCTTTGAGGGGTTCGGTGTGCTAAAATAAACTTTTGGGTCATTCAGGGACTAAAAGTGTCAAAAAGTGCACAAGTTTGCATTTTCGCGCATAACTTACGTTCTGAATACATCCGGACATCAAAAAAATTATGTTAGCACTAAAATATTTTATTTTAGTGTTCGCCATAAGAAAAATCCATTCGTCACGTCATTTGGATCGTTTTTCGCATTCAGGACCAGATTCGATGTATTAGCCGTTGTTTAATTCACAACCACACATTCTAACTTGCTTAGTCAGCGGATAAGGATGGAATTTAGGCACCATGACATTTCAACACATGTATGGATGGAATTTAAACACCTAAACACCATGACCTTTCAACACATGTATGGATGGAATTTAAACACCTAAACACCATGACATTTCAACACATGTATGGATGGAATTTAAACACCTAAACACCATGACATTTCAACACATGTATGGATGGAATTTAAACACCTAAACACCATGACATTTCAACACATGTATGGATGGAATTTAAACACCTAAACACCATGACATTTCAACACATGTACGGATGGGATTAAGGCACGTTTTCCATGAAACGATCTTAACGGTTCGGGTATTCCTATAAATACCCATCCACCCCCATTGCTAAAATCACTAGAACTTTGATTTGAGAAACTCTAAGTTGAAACTATTGTTTCATACCTGAGATTTTTGAATCGAGGTTAGCATTCGGGGACCCTTCGTAAGTATTCTTTCGTTCTTTTCCTTATTTTATTGCTTTTCGAGTCAGAAAGTCAAACTTTGTTTGACTTTCAGCGTTGACCAGTAATGGTCAATGCGAAGTTCGTTTGAACTTCGCAACGTGAGTGTAATCACGTTGGTCATAGTCCCTTGGGACTATGCCCACTGATTACCACGTTGTCTAGGGTCGTAGGGTAGGCGATCTAATAAATCGCCTATACCTTCGAGCCCGACCCAGTTTGGTCGATCATTAGGATCCGACCAAATACATTAGGTGACCCTAGTATAGGGCATAACCTTCCGAGGTTATACCCTATGGTCACATCGTTTAAGTAGTTGTATGATAGGTAGTTTATATGCCTTAGGTAAATTACCAGAATACCCTTTTCATGTATAATTGGTAATTAAGCATATGTAACCTAAACTTTTGTCACATAACTGATTATGTAACATATTTAGGCATATAACACTTGTCATAGGACTAGTTAGACGGTCCGAATGCGTTTCACGCACACGACGCGTTAAAGTAGCATAAGTTACCTTAATGGGTCGCGATGGGTCGATAATACTTAGGTTAAGTTTCATTTAGTATGTAGGCTTTGTTAAACCATATCATATGAGTTCCTACACTCATTTGGTTTACAAACCCTCCTGCTACCCAGTCTTCCGATTTAGGTCCGGGTTAATTATGTAATTACCTATATTAGGTACCGTTTGATTTCCGGGACTCCTCTAGCTTTCTTGGTAGTTGTTCAAGACTCCTAAGCACTCCCAGGCGAGTACATTATTCCCCTCTTTTACTGTTTTCAACTGTTTTGGGGTGACTCATATGTGCTAAATGTTTTATCAATGGTTTCAAGAACAATTACAATATGGTTTCAAGAACAATTACAATGTGGTTTCAAGAACAATTACAATTATTTCAAGAACGCTAACAATGATTTCAAGAACGAATACAATGATTTCAAAAACTAATAACAAATTTCAAGAAGTGAACAAACTTGTTGGTTGTAGTTTACATGACCGATGACATTCATTAGCTATGATCAAGCCGACCAGTATTAGGTTATGGTACCATAGGATCTGACAAATCCCGTTATTTACTGCACCCATTGTTATGTGTGGGTGTTGTGGGTAGCGACTGAATCTGTAATTATTAACTTATCCTTTGGTAAGGGTTTGTTAAGAACGAGAGCGAGAGCGAGTTGGAACGAGGAACGCGTCAAGAAGGTTTGAATGTTATTAGAGAATCGATCATAAAGTAGTTCACGATTAAAACAAGAACGATTAGAACGATTAAAACAAGAACGATTTGAACGAATGGGTAACGATTGGGTAAACATTTGTACATGATTTACATTTGATCATGCATTTACACGAAACATAGTATTGGTTTAAACCAAGTTTTACTTCAATACTTTGTTGTTGTGCATATGGTTTAGTTGAGACATTTCACTTGCCATACATGGATATTTGACATAGACATTTGACATGGATATTTGACATAGACATTTTGACATGAATTACATCTTGACATGAATACTTTGACATATTATTCAATACATTTGACAATTGATTTAAACATAGACATTTTACATTGTTTGGTTTGGTTTGATTAAGTGATTAAGTAACGATGCGTGTGTAATATGATACAAACATGGTGGATACGCCGCTGGTACTTCCTATATATAAGTGTTTGTATGGTATTACATATTGTAGCGTTATTTGAATCATTTCAGTTTGAGACATAGAACATTTTATACAAGTAACATACTTTTCACAAGACATTTATTTACAAACAACTTATCTTACACAAACTCATTTTTACATGGTTATTCATTTAATCATGCATTATTCTCTTATTTATACTTATCATCCGAACTTATTATTTTTCAAATGATTTACAAAGACAAAGCAAATTACAAGGTTCATGACTAAACATTTTCTCAAACAGAAGTCATGAAACTTATTTTCAACAAAACTAATGTATTCGCCAGCATTTCTTTGCTGACCTCGTTTTCACATATGTTTCAGGTATTGTTGGATGATATCGATTGATAAGATGCATGCTCACATAGGACTGGACAAGGCCTTAGTGACTCAATAACAATGATAGACTATGTTTAAATAGTGTATTTAGATTTCCAGACGATGTAATTACTCAATGTTTAATAAAACGAAACACTTTTGATATCCATGGTTATGAAACATTAATTCTGTTGCAACACGCCCCGATGTTTCCGCCGCGATTTGTTGTTTTACGCGGTCGGGGTGTGACAGAATAACCTTCCGAGGTTATACCTTATGGTCGTTTCGTTTAAGTAGTTGTATGATAGGTAGTTTATATGCCTTAGGTAAATTACCAAAATACCCCTTTGATGCCAAAATTCATTTTAAACTTATGTAACATAACCTATGACCTCTAAACTGATTTATCAACAATATTAAACATGTTAAGGCATATTCTACTTGTTATAGGACTAGTTAGGCGGTCCGAACGCGTTTCACGCAAACGACGCGTTAAAGTAGCATAAGCTACCTAAACGGGTCGTAATGGGTCGTAAGCACTTAGGTTAGGTTCCGATTTAGTATGTAGGCTTTGTTAAACCATATTACATGAGTTCCCATACTCATTTGGTTTACAAGCCCTCATTCTATCCGATCCTTCGATTTAGGTCCGGTTAATTAACATAGTAACCTATACTAGGTGCCGTTTGATTCCGTGATCTCTAGCATTGCTTGGTGGTTATCTTAGGACTTCTGAGCAATCTCAAGTGAGTACATAGTCCCCTCTTTTACTGTTTTCAAACTGTTTTGGGGTGAAGCATGTGTACCTATCTGTTATTTTCCTGTTTTCCAAAAGTATAATTGATTATACATGTTAGTACTTATCTGTTGACAAACTGAATGACTATCTATGGTTTAAACACTGATTTTTCAAAGACTATAACATAAATTGTTGAATTGTACTTATTTTGTTCACCAGACCGGTTGTTAGTATGATATAGCGTATAGGATTTGACACCCCATTCCTGTTGTCATGGAATGTCTGAAACCAATTTGTTTCTCCATCCAAATAGGGATTGCCTTTGTGGTATCCCTATAGTCTCAAAGGTGTATTTTGATGCACTAGGTCTGAATGAATTCATAAGTCACACTTTTATTTGTATATTTTGATATACTCCCAAAGGTATAGTCTGATATACTCCCATGTGTGATATTGTACAAAACCAACATATATTTTGTTAATCACATCTAAAGTATATTTTGATATGTTATTTACAAACCAAAACATAGTTTACTATGTTATTTATCACATCCAAAGCATATTTTGATATGTTATTTACAAAAACCAAATCATAGTTTAATATGTTATTTATCACATCCAAAGTATATTTTGATATGCTACTTACAAAACCAAAACATAGTTTAATGTGTTATTTATAAATCCAAAGTATACTTGTAATATACTACTGAAAACTATTATTTTAAACAACTAAAGTATATTTAATATACTATCTATCAAACGATTGGGTTTTGGGTTAGTGTTTAGATAACGGGACGGGTGTAATGTGATGAAAACATGGTAGATACGCCGCTGGTACTTCTTATATATAAGTGTTTTCATTGCATTACATACCGTGGCGATATTTAGTACACTTGGGTTAACGATATTGGAACTGAAATATATCTTAATATATTACTCATTCGACTTTCTTAAAAACCAAAGTATATTTTCATATATACTATAAATCTTTTTATCAAAATATTGTTTGTCGAACAATACATTTTATACAAACTCATTTTATATGGTTATTCATTAACCATACATTATCCTCTTAATTATACATATCATCTTAACTTATTGTTTTTCAAATGATTTACAAAACAAAACAATCTACAAGGATCATGACTACTTTTCGTAAAACATTCTTTTTCTTTAAACTTAAGTCATGAATCCTATTTTCACAAAACCTATGTATCTCACTGGCATTTTTATGCTGACGTACCTATTTTTACACATGTTTCAGGTACTGCTTGTGATGATTGATGATATATGCTACACTTAGGATGGACTCGTGCCTTAGCAACTTTAAAACTTGGAAGATCATAGTTGTACTTATTTGATTGTATTAAAACAATGAGTTCATTTATTCAATAAAACAAAATTTATTTATTCCATGGTTACGAAACAATGATTCTGTTACAACACTCCCCGACATTTCTGCCACGTCTTGTTGCTTTACGTGGTCGGGGTGTGACAGAAAAGTTGGTATCAGAGCCAATGGTTATAGGGAATTAGGTTATTAGTAATGCTTTGACCTAGACTATAACCTTCTTAGGACCCTAACACAAGTTTTCTTGTGTTTAGTTTTAAAACAATACCGTCACTTATTCTTAGGTGACAACCACAATAAGAACACAAATTTCAATCCTGCTTTGAAAACTAATCATCTGTTCTAGGATGATTGATTGTAAGGTTTTGAACCCTCTAAGTTTTCAAAATCCCGTCAAAGTTTGGTCTAAATAATGTGAACACGTGCAAACTGGAAGGGTGGGTGCCTGTACCCTGGGTCTTCTGTCTAAGGCTAGAGTGTTCGTACAAATCCACAGTATCGGACCAGTCACTCTTACCTGGGAACTCTTGGGGTGAGTGTCCACTTATAGGCAAGCATGTCTTCGCGATACATTATATTGACCTATTTACTTTGATTAGTCACCGTCTCATTTGTTTGCCTTAGGTAACAAACAAATGATCGCAATTTTATGCATTTTTATTCTGTTTTCATTTCCCTTGTTTCCTCCCATGTCTCCCATTTTCTTCATGGTGCCTCTTCATCGCAACAACAATGTCCGAACTAGGTGCTGCAATTGTCCATCAATTAGGCGTCGTACTACCAGAAGGTCGTTGATTTAGCTATCACCATGACTCGTCTCAGGGATGAAGCCATACAAGGGAACCGCTCCTTAGAGCAATCAATGCCACTGTCATCATCCGAATCAGATACTCTATTTCAAATGTACCCACGGTGGACGATGGGGATATTTGATTATCAGGTACCGCTTTGCAATCCAAAGCAAAGCTGTTACAAATCCTGCTACTGCTCAACCTCTTGCAAGGAAACCTAATGCTGGTCAAATCAACCCAAACCAAAGTGGTCTAAACCAAACCTAAGTCAACCCTGCTCGTATGATCGACTTAACATACATAGTACCCAACTTTCAAAATCTGCTTCATATGTCGCTTGGCATATCTAGCACCTCAACCTCATGAACTTTCTACCTTGTGTATCGACTTAAGCACGCCTAGTGCAAGGTGTCGAAACACCTCTCGTTACACAAATTCCAAAATTCATATAGGATCTTTTTATCTTCATAATTAGATCTTTATGGATGATTATCAATCAAATCGGAGCCCTTACTTGAATTATTCGTATGCCTTAATACGTAAATTACGATTCAATAAGGACAAATCCGAATTCCTATTAAAGATCTTTCTATCTCCATAGTTAGATTCTTATGTTTAAAGTGCCAAATAAAATCCACGAATTGGATTCCTGGTGTGCTTTAAATATCCATACCTAAAGATAACAAATTAAAGAATCAAGTTAACTAATTATGTGCTTATGTGTTTTCTTATATGTTTTGTGTTTGTATGTGATTCATCCAAATCCTCGTAGAATCTTCCATATCTCATATGAGGGATTCATAGTAGGATATCCAAAGTTACTATCTTAATTCCTTAATGGACTTCTACGTTGTAGTCAAGTCCCTTGGGTTTTAAAGTACTATTCTATAATTGGACCCCTTGAGTGGTCTAATTAAGCAGATTGATTTGAAAATCTAGTTAGAAATATCATGTGATGATATAATTAAAAAGATCCCTTAAGTGGTCTATTTAAGGAGATCGTACGACGGTCTAGTTAAGAAGATCATGTGTTGATCTAATTAAAAAGATCGTTCGTTGATCTAGTTGAAAAGATCCTTTGGTGGTCTAGTCAGGTCGTTTCATGTTTATTCAAGTGATTTTTTTTCTACGCATTATGAAATGAACTGTGCGGACTGTGCAAGGAATTACGTAATTATGGAGGCCTACATAATTATGGAATTCAGTGCACAGAAACCACAGGAAGCTTTGTCATGTGTTAAGACCTATAGTGACAAGAATAATGATACGGGAGAAGTCTTGGACCTCGACCAATGTCATTTATTCTCACACTCCCCAATTCTGATCTCAATCACACACCAAGTTTCCTATGATAAGCCTTCATAAGAAACGTTCTTCTGTCCGTAGTTAAAAAATTCCATGTTTTACTACTACAAGGAATTCACTTTGAGGGTTAACAAATTCGCTAAGAATCCTAACATGGCTAAGAGTTTTACTTAAGGGTTCAATGGATTTATTTGAAAGCGAAACCATCACAGCTGTCTTCACAAGTTTCCTCTAGGATTAAATTTCGGGACGAAATTTCCTAAAGTAGGGGAGACTGTGACACCTGTGTCACTTCAACCATCAAACAAATGCCAAACCAATGAAATATTGTATTTCATACTTGGGATTTGTAAAAATATGTGTATCGTTTGCAAATATCAACTCTTGTTCGATTTTAAGCTTTAAATCGCTTTCTGGAGGGTTATACGCGCTCTGATGCGTAAATATAACCAGTTTAATCCAACGAACACTCCGGAATAGTGAAACAGGCTTAACATACCTTAAATAACCTTTACATAACTTAGAAATAAGTTTTGAAGGCTTTGGTATGGCAAAAACAAGTTAATTCGCTTACTGGGACTAAACTTGACAAACTGTGAAAGTATGCCAATTTGAACCGTAACGAACATTCCGGAACATGACCATAAGTTAAACATACCATAAATATCCTTTAAATAGCTTAGAAATAGGCTTTGAGGGGTTCGGTATGCTAAAATAAACTTTTGGGTCATTCAGGGACTAAAAGTGTTAAAAAGTGCATAAGTTTGCATTTTCGCGCATAACTTACGTTCTGAATACATCCGGACATCCAAAAATTTATGTAAGCACTAAAATATTTTATTTTAGTGTTTGGCATAAGAAAAATCCATTCGTCACGCCATTTGGATCGTTTTTCGCGCTTATGCGCATTTCGTCGTAATTAACCGAACAACGCAATTGTACGGCCAAACGAACTGACATCTGAGATATTTTTGAGCACATTTTAAGTTCCCTATACTTTAACTTCATTTTAGAGCTTTGAAATGGGGTTAACGGGGCTTAAACGTGTCAAAAATGCATCAAATAGCAAGTTTGGAGCTTCAGGGGCCTGTTCTGCCATTTTCCAAACATTCTGGTCTGTAGGTCCTTGCGCACCTCAACACAAATTGTGTTACGGTGCACAAGCAGGGGTCAGATATGCAGAAACTTGTTTTTCTCAGCTGTTCCCAGCCTTTAACCCCTCCAAAGGCCAATGCCATGTGTCAGACTCTTGTGGTGGGAGCAATATGAGTTACCACAACATTCCGACAAGTGTACGGCTTAGATCGTGCCCCCTTTTCCAAGAAACGATCCTAACGGTGAACCGAAAACTATAAATACCCATCCATCCCCATTGTAAAACCCACATTTGATCTGAGTTTTTCTCTAAGTGGTTGTGATTTCTCACTTCCTACCTGAGATTACGTGGAATCAAATCTTGCGGGGACCCTTTGTAAGTGTTCCTTCGTTCTTTTATTGCTTTTCGAGTCCGAAAGTCAAACTTTGTTTGACTTTCTGCATTGACCAGTTTATGGTCAATGCGAAGTTCGTTTGAACTTCATAACGTGAGCGTAATCACGATGGTTATAGTCCCTAGTGACTATACCAACTGATTACCACGTTATCTAGGCTCAGTGACGATTAGTAGTTTCGGCCAAAATGCGCTTTCTTGCGTATTTTGTAACCAAACTACTCTTGGGTATCAAAACCGTTTGTTTTGATACCAAACCTGTTTTCTAAACTTAGTTAAGCATGTTTTAGCATGCTTAGATCGTCACTTTTAGTTTAGTGCTTATATAGGGTCATAAGGTAAGCGATCTAAACAATCGCTTATACTTTCAAACCCGACCCATTTGGTCGATCATTAGAATCCGACCAAATACCTTAGGTGACCATAGTGTATAGGGAATAACCTTCCGAGGTTATACCTTATGGTCGTTTCGTTTAAGTAGTTGTATGATAGGTAGTTTATATGCCTTAGGTAAATTACCAAAATACCCCTTTGATGCCAAAATTCATTTTAAACTTATGTAACATAACCTATGACCTCTAAACTGATTTATCAACAATATTAAACATGTTAAGGCATATTCTACTTGTTATATGACTAGTTAGGCGGTCTGAACACTTTTCACGCAAACGACGCGTTAAAGTAGCATAAGCTACCTAAACGGGTCGTAATGGGTCGTAAGCACTTAGGTTAGGTTCCGATTTAGTATGTAGGCTTTGTTAAACCATATTACATGAGTTCCCATACTCATTTGGTTTACAAGCCCTCATTCTATCCGATCCTCCGATTTAGGTCCGGTTAATTAACATAGTTACCTATACTAGGTGCCGTTTGATTCCGTGATCTCTAGCATTGCTTGGTGGTTATCTTAGGACTTCTGAGCAATCTCAAGTGAGTACATAGTCCCCTCTTTTACTGTTTTCAAACTGTTTTGGGGTGAAGCATGTGTACCTATCTGTTATTTTCATGTTTTCCAAAAGTATAATTGATTATACATGTTAGTACTTATCTGTTGACAAACTGAATGACTATCTATGGTTTAAACACTGATTTTTCAAAGACTATAACATAAATTGTTGAATTGTACTTATTTTGTTCACCAGACCGGTTGTTAGTATGATATAGCGCTATAGGATTTGACACCCCATTCCTGTTGTCATGGAATGTCTGAAACCAATTTGTTTCTCCATCCAAATAGGGATTGCCTTTGTGGTATCCCTATAGTCTCAAAGGTGTATTTTGATGCACTAGGTCTGAATGAATTCATAAGTCACACTTTTATTTGTATATTTTGATATACTCACAAAGGTATAGTCTGATATACTCCCATGTGTGATATTGTACAAAACCAACATATATTTTGTTAATCACATCTAAAGCATATTTTGATATGTTATTTACAAACCAAAACATAGTTTACTATGTTATTTATCACATCCAAAGCATATTTTGATATGTTATTTACAAAAACCAAATCATAGTTTAATATGTTATTTATCACATCCAAAGCATATTTTGATATGCTACTTACAAAACCAAAACATAGTTTAATGTGTTATTTATAAATCCAAAGTATACTTGTAATATACTACTGAAAACTATTATTTTAAACAACTAAAGTATATTTAATATACTATCTATCAAACGATTGGGTTTTGGGTTAGTGTTTAGATAACGGGACGGGTGTAATGTGATGAAAACATGGTAGATACGCCGCTGGTACTTCTTATATATAAGTGTTTTCATTGCATTACATACCGTGGCGATATTTAGTACACTTGGGTTAACGATATTGGAACTGAAATATATCTTAATATATTACTCATTCGACTTTCTTAAAAACCAAAGTATATTTTCATATATACTATAAATCTTTTTATCAAAATATTGTTTGTCGAACAATACATTTTATACAAACTCATTTTATATGGTTATTCATTAAACATACATTATCCTCTTAATTATACATATCATCTTAACTTATTGTTTTTCAAACGATTTACAAAACAAAACAATCTACAAGGATCATGACTACTTTTCGTAAAACATTCTTTTTCTTTAAACTTAAGTCATGAATCCTATTTTCACAAAACCTATGTATCTCACAGGCATTTTTATGCTGACGTACCTATTTTTACACATGTTTCAGGTACTGCTTGTGATGATTGATGATATATGCTACACTTAGGATGGACTCGTGCCTTAGCAACTTTAAAACTTGGAAGATCATAGTTGTACTTATTTGATTGTATTAAAACAATGAGTTCATTTATTCAATAAAACAAAATTTATTTATTCCATGGTTACGAAACAATGATTCTGTTACAACACTCCCCGACATTTCCGCCACGTTTTGTTGCTTTACGTGATCGGGGTGTGACAGTTAGGTTTGCTGGAAATCAAGGTGGTCGAATTGTTGGTGAAGGAACATTATCCAATGGGATTGTTACGTTTGAAAGTGTTAACTACATTGCTGAGCTGGAGAATAATCTGCTGAGTATTTCGCAGATTTGTGACAGGATGTATACCACTCACTTCACATACAAAGAATGTTTGATTTTGAAGCCAGGATTTGTTATTCCTGAAGAATGGATTATTATGAGGGCACCAAGAGTCAATGATCTGTACGTGTTGGAGATGAGCGTAGCTACTACAACCACGGGTCAGGCTCATTGTTTTGTGTCTAGAGCAACAGAGAAAGAATCAAAGTTGTGGCACCGGAAGATGGGGCATATACATCTTAGAAAAATGAATCACTTGGTGCACAATGATTTAGTTCTGGGTGTTAATATCAAAGGTTTTCATCTGGAAGGGGAGTGCATTAGTTGCATCAAAGGCAAGCAGAAGAAAAAGTCACATCCTAAAAAGCAAGTCAATTCAGTTTCCAGACCGTTAGAGAGACTACATATGGATTTGTTTGGTCCAGTAAACGTCAAAAGTATTACAAGGGATCTCTACTGTCTTGTGGTTACTGATGATTATTCCAGATTTTCATGGGTATCATTCTTGAAGACGAAAGATGAAACGTTTGATAGTTTGATGGCGTTATTCAGAAAGATTGAAAATTTGTACCAAAGGTGTATAAGAAGAATTAGAAGTGATAATGGTTCTGAGTTCAAGAACAACAAGATGGAAGAATATTGTGATGAAAGAGGTATATTGCATGAGTTTAGTGCTCCGTACACTTCGCAGCAGAATGGAGTTGCAGAACGCAAAAACAGGACGCTAATCGAAACGGCCAGAACAATGCTTGCTGATTCAAAGCTACCGATAATTTTTTGGTCAGAAGCAGTTTCCACCGCATGCTATACGCTCAACCGGGTTCTCACTGTCAAGAAATTCAACAAGACATGCTTTGAGTTGATCAATAATCGCAAACCGAACATGAAGTTTTTAGAACCGTTTGGGTCTCCTTGTACAGTTCTAGAGCCTTTTGGTAAATTTGGTCCGAAGAGTATTGAACGGATATTCATAGGTTATGCAAGTCCATTACGACGTGTCTTCGTTCCAAGTCTGAAGCGGATTATTGAAGCTCCTAATGTTGAGTGTCATGGGTATACTATGCCGCCTCAGAATCCCGGTGACTCATGGCGTTTTAATTATGACAAGTTGTGGGATTCGTTTGACATGATGGAAGAACAACAAGAAGAAGAAGATTTCTTTGATGAGTTGGATATTTTGCGAGAGTATGAGGAATCGCAGGAAAGGTTTCCAGCTGAGTATTCAAGAAGACCGCAACGAGCTTCAAATGATGATGAAGCAGGTCCAAGCAATGCTGGTGAACATGATGATGTCCAACAAAATGAAGTTGCTCAAGATAATCAGTCGACACAGAATGGTAATCAAGAATCTGAGAACATGCCAGTATTTGATCGTGGTGATTCAGATTCTGAGGGGGAGCAAATTCAAATCTCAAGTCAAACAAACCCAGTCAGTGAACAAGGTGCAAATCAGAATGTTACTAATCTGGAAGGTGATGTAGATGTTCCAGGCGAAGTAATGCCACGAACTCTTTTATATCATCCAGAGGAATTGATTATTGGAGAACTACAGATAGGCGTTCGCACTCGAAGACAGCTTGATAAAGGGCTTACCTGTTTTTATACTAAAGTTGCTCCTTTGCAAACTGAATTCTCATTGAGTTGTTTTATCTCGCAGGTTGAACCAAGGACTTATAAAGAGGCGCTTACTGAAGATTCTTGGGTCAATGCAATGCAGGAGGAACTGAGCCAATTCGAAAAGTTGGGAGTGTGGAAGTTAGTGGATTTACCTGATGGTCAGAGGAAGATAAACACCAAGTGGGTGTTCAAGTGCAAGAGAGACGATAGAGGAGTTGTGGTTCGCAACAAAGCTCGACTCGTAGTTCAGGGTTTCAGTCAGCAGGAGGGTATAGATTTCACTGAAGTATATGCTCCGGTAGCTCGACTAGAAGCGATCAGAATTTTCCTAGCATTTGCATCGTGGAAAAACTTCAAAGTATATCAGTTACATGTAAAATCGGCTTTTCTCTACGGGAAGGTAAAAGAGGAGGTATATGCCGGTCAGCCACCGGGCTTCACCGATCCACTTCACAAAGACAAGGTCTACTTGCTAGACAAAGCGCTGTATGGTTTACACCAGGCCCCGAGAGCTTGGTACGAGACATTGTCTCAACACCTACTAGCTAACAGTTTCAGTCGTGGAAAAGTGGATGCCACTCTCTTCACCAAAGTAGTCGATGGTCATCTTCTGATAGTTCAAATATATGTGGACGACATCATATTTGGGTCAACAAATGAAAATTTGTGCAAAGATTTCGAAAGAGTTATGAAGCAGAAATTTGAAATGTCATCGATGGGTGAGATGAAATTCTTTTTGGGACTGCATGTTGATCAACTACCCAAAGGAATTTTCATACATCAAACGAAGTACGTTCATGATATCTTGGAGAAATTTGGGATGTCAGCTTCTACTCCAGCTTCCACCCCATTAGCAACGAATCATGGGATAAACCCTGATCTCACCGGAGAGAAGGTAGATGAAACGATGTATCGTTCCATGATCGGTTCGCTGATGTATTTGATAGCTTCAAGACCCGATATCATGTACCCAACCTGCCTCGCAGCACGGTTTCAGTCTAGTCCTAGAGCTTCGCATATGGTGATTGTAAAAAGGATATTACGCTACCTGAAAGGAACTCCATCGTTGGGGTTGTGGTATCCAAGAAAAGGCGATTTCATGCTCGAAGGATATTCCGATTCTGATTTCGGATGCTGCAAAGTTAATGCTAAATCAACAACAGCAGGGTGCCAGTTTTTCGGACCAAGATTGGTTTCCTGGCAATGCAAAAAGCAAACCTCTGTGGCTTTATCCACATGTGAAGCGGAGTATGTATCTGCTAGCAGTTGCTGCTCTCAGATCTTGTGGATCCAACAATAGATGCGCGACTACGGTTTGCAATTTCTAAACACCCCTATCTTTGTTGATAATGAGGCAGCAATTAACATTACTAAAAATCCAGTACATCACGCTAAAACGAAACATATTGAGATTCGTCATCACTTCATTCGAGATTGTTTTGAGAAGAAGTTGATACGAATTGAGAAAATCCACACTGATGAACAAAAAGCTGATTTACATACCAAAGCATTTGACAAAACACGTTTTCAATATTTGCTAAAATTGAATGGTATGAAGCTTTTATCGGTGTTGGAGGAGATTCTTGGCGTTGATGAAGGAGACATTGTAGATGATGTTGAGAAGCAATCTGCAACGGTTTGTCGATTTTTTACTTGTTTTGGTATTTAGGGGGAGGTATAGGGTAAATATTTCAGAAAATACAAAAACAATAAAAAAATGACAAAAATTCAAAAACATGAGATATTTTTAAAAATCCAAAAACAATAGAAAACCAGAAAAGAGCTTGTGTAAAAAGGGAAAATGATAGTACATCGGCTTGACAGTCACGGTATGCTAAAGAAATGGAATGTTTAAATGAGTTAAACAGTCTCGCTGATGATGTGCCGATAGGTTTTTACACATTTAGTAGGTTTTGTTCGGGATATAAATCTAAATCTTACTTGCTTATTTCGTGGGGAACACTACTTGGATGTATAGGTAACCCCTGAAATCTTGTTTGAAAGATTCCTTTTTATGATATACTAGGTCTTTATACTCAGTGATATCTGGGGTATTATTCCGGGACTTCTGCTGAATGGAAGTTCTGACCTAGTCCCCGAATAATACTTTCCGCAATGCTTGAAACATAGCATCACCCTCAGCATATATGATAAGGCAATAAAATTGCTTAGCAATGCTGTTGTAAAAAAGATCCTCTAAAGGGGACACACCCAAGTCGATTCGTGATCTCTCTGCTGAACGATAGTTCTGACCTGAGCTCTCACGGATTCGATCATAATTTATTCCCTTACAGATATCATTTGTGTTATAATTACCTGTAAGACTGAATATTGGGATCTAGATATGGGAGTATATTCAAGAGGTGGGACACACGTATAAGTTTAAGTTTCTAAAACACCTAATCTGTATCCTAGACTGATTGAAAATTGTGTGAAAATTTAAGTGGATCAGTATATCGACAATCTACGCGAATTGTTTAATTCTGAATATGTAATCAAAGCTTAACGGTACTTGCGACTTGTCGAATAGCTGATATGATTCCCTAACACGCTCATCAAAAATATGTTTGTAAATAGTTTATTTTTACTGCATTTTAGTTCTGTATTTCATTTCTTGCATAGAAACTTTATTAAAAATCCAAAAAGATTTTTCATTTTTGTTTTATTTTTCCGACAAACCAAAGTGGAGAGTTGATCTTCGGATTCGAAAACTGAAAGCAGATGCAAGAAGTTTCTGGGCTGGATAATGAGTTTGGAGCTAAACATGTTGAGTTTGTGAAATTGGAAAGTTAAAGCAAGTTCATTAACTTGAAACTTGTAAATTTTCAGATCAAATTGACCAGAAGTCAGTGTGAATTATCTCTGATAAACCAAGGTCATTAAGTTGGACTTGGTAGATTAATTGAGTAATCAGGGTCATTAACTTGAACCTGAGTACTTAAGTGGATTTCTAAACACTGAAGGTTAAAAGGTAAATTTGGATTGAAACTGTTATTGTCATATATCTTATATTTAGGTAGAGATTGTGCAGGTAACAGGAATCCCCATGGAAATGAAAATGACAGAGTTTGAACCAGAATTAAAACCCTAGCTTATTGAGAAGGGGAGTCTGTGAAAGGGGGAGTTCACATTCTGGATCATTAGTTAATGGGGAGACTAAAGATGGAGTCAGGATGAGTTCCTGAACCTGTGAAGAGAGAGTTTTTACAATGATAAATTAATTTGGAGAAAGACAAAGACTGAAGACTCGATGCCGAAGACTTCGTCAACATCTAAGGAGGAGTCTGTTGGTGCACTTAGTGTCTGTTAACTTCGTCTTTAACGAGTCTTTTATCTTGATAGAATGAACGAGCACACAATAGGATTGAATTTAGGGTTAGATTGTATGTTAGTAGGGTGTTTCGCTTGAAAGGATATCATGTGTAGTTCAAGCGAAACCAAGTGATCAGAGTTCGCTTGAATTGATGTTGTACATGTTCAAGCGAAACCCCTTGAGTCTATAAATAGGTGTGTTGGTCATTTGAAGCGAGAGGTCATTGGTGTTTGTGTGTGAGTCGAGGTGCTGCCGAATTTTTGTCAGAATTGATTGTAAAGACTCAGGATTGATTAATAGAGGAAGAATTGAAAAGGAACAAGCTGTTTGACGTTGTTTACTTTGATTCCGCCTTAGTAAATAATGATGAACTGCTCAACTTGACTGTTTAGGGTCACAAAACCGATCCAACAATAACAGCATCCCTAAAACCTTTTCTGCTAAGGATCTTGAGTTTAGCAAAAGAAGATACTACATAGAGCATATGCTCTTTAAAAAACATGAGAATCATCTTTTTCCTCCCTGAAATTAAAACACGATCAAGTATATGCATCAGATCGTCACACAACAGAAATCAATCAACAATATATATTGACTGTCTGAAGCCCTAGAATCATTTACCTTGTGAGGTGGAGTTCTGGGTCTCAACATATTGTTGCCAAAGTCAAACCTTCCTTTCTTTTCAGAAGCCTTGAGAATTTGAAATGAACAGGTCAACGTATCATCCACGCTCATCATTGCACCGGCATTATCAAACTCACCACAGTAATTTGGTACAGAAAATATGGTCACAAACTGGAAGTTTGCAAAAAAAACTCATACCCATCTTCCACAACCTTCAAAGCATCAAAAGAATGAGTGAAAGAACTAAGAACGTATATCATGTTCGCTAATAGAACGAACCCATAAAAATAAAACATGTACCTGGTGAGCTCGGCAGATAAGATCAAGAACCTGGTGAGCTCGGTAGATAAGATCAAGATCATGATTTTCAAGAAACTTTGAAACCTTATCAACACCAAACGTATAGGAAACACCCCTGTCATTCTCGCCCCATCCTTTTGTATCTCTATCAGGGTCATAGCTGGCCACCCCATGCCTACAAGAATCTACGGACAACAAAATAACAATACTCCTATCATATAGTTTAATTAGTTGACAATGCACCTAATCGTCTTAAAAAACAAAAAGGCATCCTTCACTTCAAAATAGAGCGTCAGATTACACAAAAATAATACGGACAACTTGATAAACAAAGCTAACATATATTCTTTAATTTCAATCCAGAAATTGAAATTATCAAACATGAAATTTAGTCATTTGAACAACATACAAAGCCTTCAATTCTATATATGCAACCAAAAAAAAAAAAACAAAGCAAAGACAAGTTAACCAAATGAAAATCAGATAGATGGAATACCGATCATATAAACGATGAGTCAAAACCACTTATAGAACTTCTCTAGCTATTTAAAAAGAAAGTTTATTGTTTGGGTAATCTCATGAGTCGGTTGTATCCGCGTTGGCTAGGGTTGAGCTTAGTACTACCGGTACCGGTACCGAAAATCGTCAAATGTAGGTACCGGTACAGAAAATGTTCGGTACGGTACGGGACCAATATTTTTGTGTAAAATTCCATAAATTACCGGTACCGTACCAAAAATACCGGTACCGAAAACTCCAAAAAGTGGGTACTGAATCGTTAGCGAAAAAAGTATTAGGTATCGTTCCAAGTCCCAAATGCTCATCCCTAGCGTTGGCGTTACCTTTGAGTACAACTACCCTTTATGTTGTATAAGTCTTCACGAAGTATAAAACGGAAAATGGACAGGTTAACATAGGATCAAAAAAGTCCCTATTCATAGATTGTTGATACATTGTCATCTGACAATAGCATGTAGGCCATCCCTTCGGCAACGATTGGTTCATCACCGGCTGATGAGACATATGACAACGGGATAAAAATTCAATATGAACACGTTGATCATTTAGCCCAAAATTTTAGTAGCTACTGTCCCACTATTTTTTATGTAACTGCAACATGAATATCACTTTAACCGACTGGAATTGAAGTACAGGCTAATTTGACGTCATAAACATATGGTTACACTGAATAGGTGACTTGAAAAAATGAGGATAAAATGTGAAAACCACTAATCAATACACGTTAGATCTACTAATCTACTATTCTACTTCATTTTTCAACATAGAGACTAAAAGAACTCATTAACTTAAAATCATACCTTATCATACGAAAATGCATTCCCACAAAGAATATATCAGGAGACAATAGGATCCGCTACAACTACACATGTTGATGGACCAACGACAATATTATAAATTGTTCCATACTGTTCAAAAAACCATCATTGAGATACAAAATCAGCAAAATCAATAAATGCAAAACTATACACTACACTACACAAAATAACAAATTTTAATAAGTCAAATTCCAACCCCCGTTTATTATTTGTGCTTCTTATAAACACTATGCTATAGTAAAGGGGTCCGTGTTTGTGGAAGACAAACCAAAACCACAGGTTAACACCAATCCTTCTACCACTTTAAAGCCATCAGAAAGTGATGCACTTTATATCAGCGCTTATCAGAGTAGCAACAACTGTTCTGATCTCCCATGAGGGGAAAATAGTGCAAAAACACTTGAGATCTCATCTGACGCTACTTTTATAGAATGGCCGATTACAACTTACCATGGGTAGAAGAACTCGAGCACCTGCAAGTTTGTTGTGCAGCTGAATATATCCGTCGAATCATGAGCACCTAATGAATCAAGAAAGTTTCAGTATGATGCATGCATCTTTCGTTGCCCTTAGCTACCATGGAGCTCCCTCGTCCCCACAACAATTATTCTTGATATTTAAAATAATAAATTTTAGTTAGAATAAAAGATTTTCAAGAACTCAAATTTAAAGGTGGCTCGAGTGCTCGCTGTCCTAGGTCCCCTTCCATAGGAAAAATATAATTTAAAATAGATAAATCAACAAAAGGATATATGATACATGTAATCCCATATGTTAAAAAAGTCCAAAATCATCAATTTAATAACAAAAAAAATGAAATACAAGAATAAGTTTGCATACACTTCTTGACGTAAATTGATAGAAAAGAGCACCTCTGAATAAATATCCTCGAGCTCCATAGCCTGCACCCAAAGCACCATATGTACCTCCAACCAAACCCTAACCAATATGCAGAGGGTGGCTCGGAAATATAATAGCAGCCTTCTGTGCGCAAAAACCAACTCAAGTTAAAGCCTATGTGATATTGCAAAAAAACTAACATAAGTCGTATGAAGTAATGAACCTACAAGATATTTGAACAAAACTCAATGTTTAAATATTAAAAAAAAAAATCATATTCAAACAACCCTACAATGATAACTTTCATTGTACATATACGGAAAGTGAATGCGTCGATAAATTCCGTATACCTAGTAAGGTCATGGTGGATAGAACTGTGCCTTCTTTAGCCATAGAGCCTCTCTCCTTCTTCGATTTCTTCAAGAAACATGCCAACGTGAATCATATAATCTTAACATTCAAATAATCATTAGAGAATCAATTAATTCAACCACAACTTAGGCTAAAAAGGTTAAAAACCATACCTAAAATCAAATGAAACTACTAATGTTCGCTACCAACAATAATCTAGATTTTAGATAAGAAACAAATTTGGAATTTAAGTTGTAAAAAGGTACTAAATTACATAGTTTTATGAATCTAGAATTAGTTCAAGGGCTGATAGAAAGCATGCAAACCTTCAAATCCGCCGAAAACTGGTTATAGCCAGAGCTACTATCCGTGGCTGCAATTCCGACACCATTACTTGTGCCAAATGATGTCCCTGAACAATCATTTGGATGGCGTATCTTCTGAAGTAATTCAAGTTCATCCCTAAAAGCCCTCCTGTTAACAATAATAACCCGGGAATTAGAAAAGTAAACAATGTATCATATTTAGAAAAATATACGATAGCATATTGTTGGGAATCAAACAAACACTTTTTCCTTATCGGTAAAAAACTCATCTCCGAGTTTTTTAACTGCGACTTTAATTCCATGCCATTAAGCTATGGTGAAGGTACCCTGCAACGTTCCAACAAAAATACAGAAATTTCTTTATCATCAGTTATAAAAATGTTTAAATATTTGTAGATGTTTTACCTTAGTAATGTCCACACTGTCTGTAAAATCAAGTTCTTTAGCATCAATTTCGTATTCTGGAACTTCACGCGCATTTTTTGACATGCATGGGAGCCATCTAAATACATATAAAATAACAATTGAAACCATTGAAACAACAACCTAAAGTAAGAATAGTGTTTGCGTTATGGTATCACAATTTCATAAGTTACTTTTTATTTCATTTTCATCCTACCCCAACTATTTAAAGGCGGTCCTTTTTTTTGTCTAGAAACGTAAAATACAAACAAATTCAGTAAATAAGACCAACATATAGATCAACATGATTTATAGCCAAGCAATGCACTTTAAACATAAAAACTTACCAGAGGTTTGGCCCCATGCTTCTCCAATAGCTTGATCATATCATGATTCTTGTAATGTATTGCATCTGCAAGAGGCTGTTCAAAAAGATTAACTTATAATATAATCAAAATCATATAAACCCCATAACCGGAAACATATATCACCAACGGAAAAGGCACAATAAGCTTATAAGTTCAAATAACTCAAAGGCTCATCAAGTACAAAAAAATATTTCAAGATAATTAAACAACTAATAACCTGATCAATCAGACACCCTAAAAAATGGGAAATCTTTTAAATAACATAAAAAAGCAGCAAGAAAAAAATTACAGTATCAAGAACATCCTAATAACACCCATACCAGAAATCATACTATCACATTATGACTTGCAAATCTTTTTCTAAAATACAAACACAAACACACAATAAACTTTTATTTCAAGAAAATCAAACAACTAATAAAAAAATTAAAGATTCATCAATTACTAAACTTTTATTTCAAATCTTTGAATAAAACACAAATGAGCCTCCATTTGAACATCCCAAAAACCAAGATGAAACCAAAAAAACTGGTAAGAAACTTACTGAATCATGTTGGGAATCCCTGTAGCTGAATCATCCGGGATGTTTCCGGTGAGGAGAATTCTGACAAATTTACTTAACTTGATTAAATTAAAACAATATTTAAACACATGGTGAAAACGAAACACTCAAATATCAATCAATCTGGCAACATTGGGAATCTAATAATCATAAAACTTACTCGGTAGGAGGTGAAGTGGTGGAGCCATCTTCTTCAATTTCTACCTGAATGGCGGCTTTTTCATCTCCCTGCGGTGCTGATCCACCTAGTTGCAGGTTTGGGTTTAGAGCAGCTAAAGACCTATAGAGAAAAAAAAGAAAAAGATGTTAACTAAATAATGAAATTAAACCAGAAGGAAAGCGTAAAAAACGTAATTGAGGGTTTACTTGGGACGGATTCCATCATCGGGGTGTTGTTGTCGGAGGGAAATGAATCCAGATGGTGTGGTAAGAATGCTTGAGATATCTTCTCTCTTCTCCATGTTATGTTTCATAAACCCTATCTCCTCAACACTTATTGCAATAATCTTCACTTTCATCCTCAAAATTTCATATAAACCCTATATCGGAATCTTCACTTATCGCAATAATCTTCACCTTAAATGTTTTTCTTCTTTGATTTAAGTTGAATAGAGAGAAAGGGGCAAATAAACCCTAGAATCGGCTGGAATTTTGAAATGTGAAGAAAGTGTGAAGAAGAAAGAGATAGAGAGATAGAGATTAAAGAGAGAAGAAGAAATAGAGAGTTGAGATATGATTACTTCTCTCACAGGTGCAATAAATGCCCATTTCTTCTCCCCATACAATTCAAAATTCCCTCCTAAAAAAACCAATTAATCATAATAATAAAATCCTATTATATACAAAATTAGATTATTTAGATTAATTTTTTTATATAAATATACAAAACGTATTTATGACATAAGCATGTACACGTGGCATATCTGAATGGTTGACACGTAGGCAGATTTACATCAGCCTCTCATCTCTTATTATAGATAGTATAGATTTTTTATATATCGAGATAAAATATAAAATATAAAATATAAAATACGAAATCCAAATTATGCAAAACCTAAATATTAGGATTATTCTTTTTCAAAACCAATAAATAATAACGAAATCGTGATATTTTAAATATTTAGGATAAACACTCGCGTTCGTTCTCTTGAAATTTCGTTTACTCATGCACCATCGTTTGCCCTTATAGGGTGACCTCGGTGTTCCGTCCTCCTAAACTTGTACACTCGTCAACACTTGGATAATCGGAAGACTTAGCAATTATGTGAGTATACTCGCAAACCCCCTTTTTATGTTTACCACTTTTGGGGTGTAACATGTTAATTTATAAAACCACACTTAACTTATTCTTTATGCAATGCATGAAAACAATCCTTATACATGAATACTATGTTTTTATACTTGATGCTTATACGTGGACCATACTTATGTGATATACTATAGTCATTAGCTTTGTACGAGCCTTCATTTAACATGTAGAGCGCTATAGGAGTAACGCACCACCCGTAGACTAGTGGTCATGTTGAATTATATCATTTTGCGTAAACAGAGGGTTGAATAGAAATATTGCATGCCATGTTATGTTGATCTTGTATAAACTAAGTTGCCATGTGGATTCGTTTTAAACTTTTATACTTATACTTATTCACAAACTTGTATACTGTTGGACCGTGTGCATGACCCTAAACAGTCAGTAAAGGCAGTTCATCATTGATTACTAAGGCGAAATCAAAGTAAATAACGTCAAAACAACTTGTTTCCTCTTAATCTCTTCTCTATTACTGAAATCAAAGCTTTTTACAATGTTTTTCTGACAGAATTTTGACAGCACCTCGGCTCTGATTTCGCTCCAAAAGTTACAAATGAGATCATCACACACATATATATATGAGTCTGATTCCGCTCGAAACGGTTTCAAGCGGAACCCCATGATGATCACTCGAGCGGAATCACCTAGTTACACTTTGGAGCGGAATCGCACAATTAAGTCACGTTTTTCAATTTCAAACTCCAATCTAACCTATCTAGACCTAAGACTCAATTAAGACGTAGTCAGCAGACATTCAGTGCACCAACAGACTCCCCCTTGGATGTTGACGAAGTCTTCAGCATCGAGTCTTCAGTCTTGGTCTTTTTCCAAACTTGTCTTCGCATTGTAAAAACTCTTTCTTCATAGGTTCATGATCTCAACCTAGCTCCATCTTCAATCTCCCCTTTGACTGTTGATCCAGAATTCTGACTCCCCCTTTCACAGACTCCCCCTCTCGATCAGCTAGGGCTTTAATTCCGGTTCAAACTTTTATCATTTTCATTACCATGGGGATTCTTGTTTCCTGCATATACTCTACCCAAACATAAGATATATGACAAGAACAGTTTCAATCCAAACTTACCTTATGACTTTCAGTGTTAGAAATCCACTTAAGTATTCAGGTCCAAATCAATGACCCTGATTACTCAATTAATCTACCAAGTCCAATTTAATGACCTTGGTTGATCTGAGATAATTCACACTGACTTCTGTTCAACTTTTTTTTAAAAAAATTTACAAGTTTCAAGTTAATGAACTTGCTTAAACTTTTCAATTTCTCAACCTTATCATGTTTAGCTCACGACTCATCATCCAGTCCAGAAACTTCCTGCATCTGCTTCAAATTGTGAATCTGAAGATCAACTCTCCACTTTGGTTTGTCAAAAATAAAGCAGAAATGTAAAATCTTTTTGGATTTCTAATAAAGTTTCTAAACTAGAAATGAAATACAGAACTAAAATGCAGTAAAAATAAACTATTTACAAACATATTTTTGGTTGAGCGTGTTAGGGAATCATATCAGCTATTCGACAAGTCACAAGTACCGTTAAGCTTCAATTACATACTCAGAATTAAACAATTCGCTTAGATTGTCGATATGCTGATCCACTTAAATTTTCACACACATTTCAATCTGTCCAGGATACGGATTTAGTGTTTTAGAGACTTAAACTTATACGTGTGTCCCACCTCTTGAATATACTCCCGTATCCAGATCCCAATATTCAGTCTTACAGGTGAGTATACCACAAATGATATCTGTAAGGGAATAAATTATAGTACAAAAACGTGATAGCTCAGGTCAGAACTACCGTTCAGCAGAGAGATCACGAATCGACTTGGGTGTGTCCCCTTTAGAGGATCTTTTGTTACAACAGCATTGATTAGCAATTTTATTGTCTTATCATTTATGCTGAGGGTGATGCTATGTTTCAAGCATTGTGGAAAGTATTATTCAAGTAGTGTTCCCCACGAAATAAGTAAGTAAGATTTTAAGTTTATATCCCGAACAAACCTACTAAATGTGTAAAAACCTATCGACACATCATCAGCGAGACTGTTTAACGCATTTAAACATTCCATTTCTTTAGCATACTGTAACTGTCAAGCCGATGTACTATCATTTTCCCTTTTTACACAAACTCTTTTATGGTTTTCTATTGTTTTTGGATTTTACAAATATCTCATGTTTTTGTATTTTTGTCATTTTTAATGTTTTTGTATTTTCTGAAAATATTAACCTATACCTCCCCCTAAATACCAAAACAAGTAAAAAATCGACAAACCATTGCAGATTGCTTCTCAACATCATCTACAATGTCTCCTTCATCAACGCCAATAATCTCCTCCAACACCGATAAAAGCTTCATACCATTCAGTTTTAGCAAATATTGAAAACGTGTTTTGTCAAATGCTTTGGTATGTAAATCAGCTTTTTGCTCGTCAGTGTGGATTTTCTCAATTCGTATCAACTTCTTCTCGAAACAATCTCGAATGAAGTGATGACGAATTTCAATGTGTTTCATTTTAGCGTGATGAACAGGATTTTTAGTAATGTTAATCGCTGCCTCATTATCAACAAAGATAGGGGTGTTTAGAAATTGCAAACCGTAGTCGCGCATCTGTTGCTGTATCCACAAGATCTGAGAGCAGCTGCTGCTAGCAGATACATACTCCGCTTCACATGTGGATAAAGCCACAGAGGTTTGCTTTTTGCATTGCCAGGTAACCAATCGTGATCCAAAAAACTGGCACCCCGTTGTTGTTGATTTAGCGTTAACTTTACAGCATCCGAAATCGGAATCGGAATACCCTTCGAGCGTGAAATCGCCTTCTCTTGGATACCACAACCCCGATGATGGAGTTCCCTTCAGGTAGCGTAATATCCTTTTCACAATCACCATATGCGAAGCTCTTGGGTTAGACTGAAATCTTGCTGCGAGGCAGGTTGGGTACATAATATCGGGTCTTGAAGCTGTCAAATACATCAGCGATCCAATCATGGAACGATACATCGTTTCATCTACCTTCTCTCCGGTGAGATCAGGGTTTATCCCATGATTCGTTGCTAATGGGGTGGAAGCTGGAGTAGAACCTGACATCCCGAATTTCTCCAAGATATCATGAACGTACTTCGTTTGATGTATGAAAATTCCTTTGGGTAGTTGATCAACCTGCAGTCCCAAAAAGAATTTCATCTCACCCATCGATGACATTTCAAATTTCTGCTTCATTACTCTTTCAAAATCTTTGCATAGATTCTCATTTGTTGACCCAAATATGATGTCGTCCACATAAATTTGAACTATCAGAAGATGTCCGTCGACCTCTTTTGTGAAGAGAGTGGCATCCACTTTTCCACGGATAAAGCTGTTGGCTAGTAAGTGTTGAGACAATGTCTCGTACCAAGCTCTCGGGCCCTGGTGTAAACCATACAGCGCTTTGTCTAGCAAGTAGACCTTGTCTTTGTGGTTTGGATCGGTGAAGCCTGGTGGCTGTCCGACATATACCTCCTCTTTTACCTTCCCATAGAGAAACGCCGATTTCACATCTAACTGACATACTTTGAAATTTTTCCAAGACGCAAATGCTAGGAAGATTCTGATCGCTTCTAGTCGAGCTACAGGAGCATACACTTCGGTAAAATCTATACCCTCTTGCTGACTGAAACCCTGGACTATGAGTCGAGCTTTGTTACGAACCACACTTCTGACTCTAGCAGTCAGATCATCAATCTTCTTACCTTTGAGATAAGTGTTTGTACTACAAACCTTGCATTCTTTGATGCAATTTTTGCAGTCAACATCACCACTGACTTTCTTACCTGACTCAGTTGTTGACGCGTTTGAACTGACCTGGCTTTTAGACTCAGAGACGGATTTAGAGTCTACCTCAAGTGCCTTAGCAGCCAGCACCTTGTCATCCATCTTTCCCATATTTTCAGCATTCAACTCTTGAGTCATGTCAATGATTCCAGTATCAACCTTCTTTGACTTCTCTTTTTATTTCTCTTTCTCTTTCTCTTCTTTCTCTTCTCCACTTCCCCACCATTTTCTTTGCCAATAATCATCTTCTTCTTTCATTTCTTTAATTATGGTTTCCATATCAAGAGTGTTATGATCAATGGCTATATTTCCATCAGGGTCAAGATAACATTCTCTGTCTGGATCCCATCTCCTCGCTCTTTTTGCTTCAAGATAGATACCAGATATTCTAATCATTCTATCTTGAGCTATCATCTTCCTGTAATCATACTTCTGTTCTTCAGGTCTGGTGTCTTTCCAAGGAACAGGTTCAGATTTTGCCATGAATGCATATCCAACCGCATCCTCCTCAGGTAACAACTCGCTCCAGTCAAAACCTTCATCGTCATGAATCACTGCAAGAGCTCTAGATTTCTCTTTGTTATCCTCAAGCTGCTTCATCCTTGGCGGTTCTGATTTATTCTGATGATAAATCGCCTTCTTGTAGTAATCTTCTCTGAACGGGTTTTCAGACTCATCAGCATAAGCATTTCGGCTTAAAGTGACCTTTCTGTTTACACTTGAAGCATGTCACTTTAGACTTGTCAAAGCCCAACTTGGTAGATGGTCCACCAATCGACTTTCTCCCGGTTATCTCCATGAAACGCTGTGCCCGACGAACTGCACTGGCCATACACCACCTTATGTCGATCAATTCCATCTCCTCAGGATCAATCTGATCGTAGTCTTCTTTCGTCGAAGTCTGTCGCGGTCTTCTTGAATACTCAGCTGGGAACCTTTCCTGCGATTCTTCATACTCTCTTAGAATATCCAACTCGTCAAAGAAATCTTCTTCTTCTTCTGGTTCTTCCATCATGTCAAACGAATCCCATAATTTATCATAATTAAAACGCCATGAGTCACCAGGATTCTGAGGCGGCATAGTATACCCCTGACACTCAACATGTTGTGCTTCAATGATCTGCTTCAAACTTGGAACAAAGACCCGTCTTTGTGGACTTGAGTAACCCACAAATATTCCTTCAATACTCTTTGGACCAAACTTACCAAAAGGTTCTAGAACTGTACAAGGAGACCCAAACGGTTCTAAAAACTTCAGGTTCGGTTTGCGGTTATTGATCAACTCAAAGCATGTCTTGTTGAATTTCTTCACAGTGAGAACCCGGTTGAGTGTATAGCATGCGGCGGAAACTGCTTCTGCCCAAAAATTTATAGGTAGCTTTGAATCAGCAAGAATTGTTCTGGCCGTTTCAATTAGCGTCCTGTTCTTTCTTTCAGCTACTCCATTCTGCTGCGGAGTGTAAGGCGTGCTAAATTCATGCAATATACCTCTTTCATCACAATATTCTTCCATCTTGTTGTTCTTGAACTCAGTACCATTATCACTTCTGATTCTTTTGATACGCCTTTGGTACAGATTTTCAATCTTTCTGAACAACGCCATCAAACTATCAAACGTTTCATCTTTCGACTTCAAGAATGATACCCACGAAAATCTGGAATAATCATCAGTAACCACAAGACAGTAGAGATCCCCTGTAATACTTTTGACGTTTACTGGACCAAACAGATCCATATGTAGTCTCTCTAAAGGTCTGGAAACTGAATTGACTTGCTTTTTAGGGTGTGACTTTTTCTTCTGCTTGCCTTTGATGCAACTAATGCACTCCCTTCCAGATGAAAACCTTTGATATTAACTCCAAGAACTAAATCGTTGTGTACCAAGTGATTCATTTTTCTAAGATGTATATGACCCATCTTGCGGTGCCACAACTTCGATTCTTTCTCTGTTGCTCTAGACACAAAACAATGAGCCTGACCCGTGGTTGTAGTAGCTACGCTCATGTCTAACACGTACAGATCATTGACTCTTGATGCCCTCATGATAATCCATTCTTCAGGGATAACAAATCCTGGTTTCAAGATCAAACATTCTTTGTCTGTGAAGTGAGTGGTATACATCCTGTCACAAATCTGCGAGATGCTCAGCAGATTATTCTCCAGCTCAGCAATGTAGTTAACTCTTTCAAACGTAACAATCCCATTGGATAACGTTCCTTCACCAACAATTCTACCACCTTGATTTCCTGCGAATCCCACATAACCACCATTGAAATTTCTAACATCATACAACAATGCAGTCTTCCCTGTCATATGTCGAGAAGCTCCACTATCCATAATCCATCGTGAAATAGCTCTCGGAAGTTCCTGCACATATCACAAATTGATTTTAAAAACACATTTCAATAAAGATGCTGATTCATGCTTCACAATTACCAACTAGGAAGCTCCGGCAAGTCCAAAACTTTTTAGTGAGATTTTGATGCCACCCAAGCCTCTTTTGACTCGGGTAACTTTACTTTAATGTAAGTTTTAGCAGTGTAAAGTGGCGGAAAATTTTTATCGTTCATTTTTAAACTTTCCTCAGATCCAACCTCAACCTTTTTGTATAAGAAAAACTCATCTATCTTAAGTTGACCGGTTGGTTTATCTTTCTTTTGAACATTCTTCTTCTCTGTTGGAATAGAAGATTGTTTCTCCAATTGTTCATAATAATTCAAAGGAACATCCATCTTTACCGGAGTGGTAGAAGACCATTGTTTTTCTTTCACTAAAACCTTTGGTTTAGATGAACTTTCTTTCTTATCAAGCACTTTTGGCTTCCATGTTTGTTGAGATGAAGCAACCCGTTTATAAAATTTTTCATTTTTAGTTACCACATTCTTAACAGGTTCAATTTTGACTTTTGTTTTCTCATTTTTCAAAATTTTCTCAACAACCATTGGAGCTTTTCCTTTTGCATCAACCTTCTTCTTTCGATTTTCAACAACTTCAGTCTTAGGCTTGGAGTTGGTGCAATTTCTTGCAATGTGACCAACTTTGTTACATCTAAAACATGTACAAGTATCAACTACCCGACTTGTGCCTTCAGACTGAGGTTGTGAAGCCCTCTTCTCAAAATATTCTTCATTTGATTTTGAAAAAATTTCATTTTCCTCATCAGAAAGTGAACTTGAACCGTTCAGAAACACCTTCTTTTCAGCAAACCTTTTGTTTTGAACATTCTTTCTTTGATAATTCTTACCGCCCAGATATCCTCCCGACCAATTGTTTCGATTGTTGTTATAAAAACATGGTGGAACAACAGGTTTCTTGTAGTAAGCTTTATCTTTCTCAAAATTCATTTGCCTTTTTGTTTGTTTTAAATTTTTTACTTCAGACAAATCGATTTCAATCATTTTGAACACATTTGTCAATTTTGAAACATTTACATTCTCCAGAGGAAAATCAGAATCCGAATACAACTTATCAGATCCAGCCATCTTGTACATCACAAGACCCGGTTCATCACCTAAGTTGTTTTTGGATTTTGGTTTCAGAATGTAATTATCCAGAAAACACTCTTCATCCTCAGCTGAATCACTATCCAAAACACTTTCAGCCATGCCTTTAACAATCTCAGTTTGAACACTATCATCAGATGATGATGAAGAAAATGTAACATCAATGGAATCAGGAAGTTTTACTTCATTTTCATCTTCAAGATTAACCAACCCAGATTGCTTTTTCGAATAATTGTCTAGAACTGGTGGTGGAACTTGATGAAACCCGACCCCAGTTCCATCACAGTATACATCTTCGCCTGCTTTGTTTTTCCCGATGGGTTTGGGAACAATGTGTTGCAAAATAAAGCTTGCAGAGCTGTAACTGTTCAATTTCAAATTGATACGCTCATTCTCAATCTTAGCTTCTTCAAACTGAAGTTTCAATTTAGAAATCTCATCCAATTGTTTGTTGATTAATTCTTCTTTAACCCTCAAAACACTTTGCAAGTGACAATTTTCTTTATATGTTTTACCGTTTCTATCATCATTATCTTTAACCGTGCTTTTAAGCTTCTCAAAATTTTCAGTAATCTGACGATTTTCAAGAACTAACCTCTCATTTTCTTTCCTAACCTTTTCTTGATCAATTTTATCATTTTCAATTTTGTTAGTTAACTTGTAGGACCGGTTTTGACTCCGAACGATTGCGTAACAACACGTTCGACGTGCGGAATCCGTGAACGTGCGTGACCGAACACACAAGAACGTACTATAACCGTGATTCAATTGATTATCACGAGTACAAAGTGCCGAGAATCACGTGAGAGAACTTTCTCTCTCTAGACTTTCTCTCTCTAAGCTTAGATCTCCTAAAAGTCAAATGAGCAAAAAGTCTTCTTTTGTCAGGTTGGTGTTGCCTATCTTCCCTGCTACAAGGATTTCATACGATTCTAGCACAGACGCTAAGATAACCATCTGTTGCTTTGCCGACTCCTCGCTGAAGTTTTGAGCGTTCTTTAAGTCTACAGCGATGTTGCATTGAAATAAATTCTTTGCATCAGATTGACTTGAATGTAACGAAGAACCACTGTGAAATCCACTGCTTTGACTTTCTTTGTTTGAAATGTTGGAATTCTCAGCAGAAAAAGTTGTCTTGGGAGATGTATTCTTTGGCATCATGCTTTTTGGATAATACAAATCCAAGTTCTGCTGGTATGATGAGTGATTGATTTTGTGTGTTTTCTTTAACTCCAGCTCATGACTTTCTAGTCTCTTAATCAGCAAATCTACAGTCAACACTTCGGGCGGTTTGATTGTATTCTTCGGCATCAATGCATAGTATTGCCAATCCATCTCATCTGGCAATGAATCAAACAATTTGTCGACCACTTCGTCTTGAGAATAGAAAATTTCATGTCTCGCCAGTTCCAGCTTTAGATGCCCAAACCTCTCAATCATTTTACAAACTGATTCATTCTTTAAACTACCAAATAAATCAAATTCTTTTCTAAGCAGTTTCTTTTTGTTTTTCACTATTTCTGCACTTCCCAAACATTTAGCTTTCAATTTTTCCCAAAGATCTTTAGAACTTTTGTACTCGATCAAAGATATTATATCTTCTCGAACAGATTGAAATAGCAGTGCGATGCATTTTTGCTCAGCAACAAACGATTCTATTTCTTCAGTTGATGTCAAGCTTTCACCAGTTTTGCCTCCATCAGCATATCCGTTCTTTAGACTTTTCCACCTAGGATAAGCAAAGGCTTTCAACCATTCTTCAAACTTCTTGGCCCACCGACTGTACTCTTCGATAGCCATCAACTTCGGGGGTTTGTTATACGTTCCGAAAGTACTCTCCACACCCAAGGCATCCGATATGCTTTTCTTCGTACTAGGCGTGTTCTCATTGGTGTTGTTCGAAGAAGTATCGTCTCCAGAATTTCCAGCAAAAGCATACATATCGCTAAACGGATTCATGAATAGATCATCCATCTTGTACGTACCTGAAAAATCAGTAAACACTTAGAAAAATTTTAAGTTTTGAAAAATTGCAAATTCAAGTGAAATCATTTGAAGCGGAATCAACTTCAAGCGAAATCAGCACAGTGAATTTCAAGCGGAATCTGATTCAAGCGAAATCAGATTTCACTTTCAAGCTGAATAAGAACTATTCTGATTTCGAGCGGAATCAGAAATGTATTTCAAGCGGAATCTGAATTTTATCTTTCGAGCGAAATCAGATTACAATCTCAAGCGGGATCAACTTTTAAGGGGGTTTTGCTTGAAATTACACCAATATTTCAAGCGGAATCTATCGTTTTCAAGTGGAATCTGCGAAGAACCTTTCAAGCGGAATCAGGTTTATAGGTCATTTTTACCAGTTTTAATTCGAGTTTTAATCTGATTCTTTGTAGGGTTTGTTAATACTATGTTTTACACAACAGATGTGAAAATCAGGCCATTTCAACCGCTAGAACTAGTTCAAATCAGAAAAATATGAGAAGAAGAGAGTAGAAATGAGAAAATCCGGTAGAATCAAGTTGTAATGGTATGAACTCCTCGTCCTGAGCTCTGATACCACTTGTTGGACCGTGTGCGTGACCCTAAACAGTCAGTAAAGGCAGTTCATCATTGATTACTAAGGCGGAATCAAAGTAAACAACGTCAAAACAACTTGTTTCCTCTTAATCTCTTCTCTATTACTGAAATCAAAGCTTTTTACAATGTTTTTCTGACAGAATTTTGACAGCACCTCGGCTCTGATTTCGCTCCAAAAGTTACAAATGAGATCATCACACACATATATATAGGAGTCTGATTCCGCTCGAGCGGAATCACCTAGCTACACTTTGGAGCGGAATCACACAATTAAGTCACTTTTTCAATTTCAAACTCCAATCTAACCTATCTAGACCTAAGACTCAATTAAGACGTAGTCAGCAGACATTCAGTGCACCAACATATACTCGCCTTTGCTTTTGCATTGAATTGTATTTTAAACATGTTACAGGTTGAGGATTTATGATGCTTTGAAAATGGACTAGCAAAGATGCCTAGATACTCACTCGGACGTTTAGGTTTAAAGTGTTGTATCGATTTTGTTATTGTCATTTTGGACAATGTTGTTATTTGAGTTTCTTTGTAATATTTGACAATTTTGCTATGAAATGAAATCGGTTGAATTAAATATTGTCACAAATAGTGTTATGAAGTCTCTTACAATCTCGAACTAGTCCCACTCCGATGTTTCCGCCATTGGTTGGGGTGTGACAGATTGGTATCAGAGCCATAACTATAGGGAATTAGGAAAAGTAGGAATGCTTTAACCTAGCCGATAGTCTTAGAGCTTTATTCTTATGTTTTGCTTGAAACTACTTGCACGTTACTTTATTTGCTTTTATTTATTCTCTTTTTACATCTTGAGCATGATTTGTCATTTATGTGTTAACACTTGACATGCTATACTTGTCTTATTATGTGTTAATATTTGTTTCATTGTTCTATCTTTTATGTGTTGTTGTTGACATACTTTTTATGTGTTGATAATTGTTTCATTATTCCATTCTTTATGTGCTATTCTTGACATGTTTATACTTGTTCGTCTAATCCTTAACATACACTTTTTCTCATACATTTTACTCGACTATTCTAAATTCGACAACACTCATATTATACAAACAAGACGAGTTTACCAAAATAGGCGTGAAACCCACAATTTGGTAAACGACTTTCATTCCGTTTGATTCTATTTTTGCACGAAATTCACCATTAAGTTAGGAGTGAAATCCACATCTTAATGGAAATTTCAAATTTAAATTCGTCAAGTTAGGGTACGAAGTCGTCAAGTTAGGGGTGAAACCCGCACCTTGTCGACTAGTTCCACTCCTTGATTTTACAAATCCCGCCAGGTCTCGAATTTTCGATTGAATTGGAACGTGTAGTAACCGGAAGGATAAATACCGTTAACCGACACGTCGGCGAGAGTATTTCACCTATTAGGCCAAAGCATGTTGTTAATTTCAAAAGACCTTTCGACCACTTTGGTGAGTCAACGTTCCGTTTAGGAACCATCCAAATTCTTCTTATCAAGCTTACGCTTTATTATTTTCGATCTTTTATGATGAAACTCACTCTTGTCAATTTTGAACCATTTTTGAGATTTCACTTTTGCGCATACATTATACTAATACTTTTCATACGATTATACATTATTAGCATGCATAATTTCACGAAATTTTATTTACACTTTTGTGACAACGAATGGAGACATATCATCGAGATAGGAGTGATTTCCTTACCTTGCCGATTAACTCCGCTTCTTTCCTCATCTTACAACGACCTCACCAACGGATTAGGGGTGATTCCCTTACCTAGGTGATCGTTACCAACGCTTTCTTTTAATAGACTATATTATGTAAATACGATCATGTTTATATCTAAATCATTCATCATTAGTCAAATCCCTAATTATTTCTAAATGCATTGTTTATATAAACGAACTTCCTATCCTACAATTTATTTTCATCTAGCTCACACGCATGAAATTTTTAACTTTTCCGTAGACGCTTGTTCCTCAAAATTCAAAATTTCACGAAATGCTACTCGTCAACTTAGTCGACCTAACAAATCCATTGCCCGTGAAATTTTGTATTCAACGTAACTATTGAAACAAGCTCATCACATATCATTAAACTAGGGATTTTCTATTTTAATTGGGAATCATACCAACTTTTCGCACACACCTATAAAATATTACAACTATTATTCAACGTTTATGAAAACTTCTCTCAAAAGAAATAAAACATTTTATTAAAAGACGCTTTTCAACAATCACTAAGTTCATATACCAAATTCCTTTTTCTAAGGATCAACTTTTCACAAGAATCGGTAAGTTTCAAAATTTTCTAATACAAGGTTACTTAAAACGATGCAAACTTATTAATCTCTAGAACTTTTCAAAACCTCACTCGATACGTCAGTTAAATTCAAAACACGTGGGCAAGGAAACTTCATGGGAACCAATAATTTTCAACTATATCAATTCTCCAGAAACCATAGTCACATTTCCACTCTTTTACAAAGTACCTTTTCGCATAACCAATAAACGTTTTATACTCTCTTTACATTTACAAACTAGAGTTTATATTTCGTGACAACTCAATCCATTTTAACTTCACATTTTGCGCAAACAACTACATATGCATATCATTTTACACGTTTTAGTCAATATCTCCCAACAATCTCACGCGCGTCACTCGTCCCCTTTCTCTTTCATACTCAAAACTTTTAATCTTTTACGCGCATAAACTCGTGTATTTCGATTTATACTATAAACAAAATCATTATTTCCTACATCCATACTTATACATTCTATGCCTTTACTTATGTTCACACTTACACATGTATGTTATACTCATGATTCAAAATTCATACGTTTTAAGTTTATACATACACTCACAATTATACACTTACGTTTTCCTTACATTCATGTCTATAATACATTCGTATTCGTATTCGTATTCATATTCATATTCATACGATTTATGTTTTCATTTGCATTTATACAACTTTGTTACACTTATATTCATACACCTATATTTTATTCATACTTAACCTTCATGTTTTACACCTATATTCACATTCATATTCATATTCATATTCATATCTATGCTCATGCATCTTATGTTCACACTTATACTCGTATTCATACTCATATGCTTGTGTTTAACTTATACTCATGTTTGTACTCGCGTTTATGCTCGTTTTTCATACACGTTATGCTTATGCTTTTACTCATACTCTTGACATACGTTTTGTGTTTATGTTCACGTGTGTGGCCATATTTAAACTTATACCATGCTGATGCTTTTTACCCAAATTTTATACTTTCGCACCTATACGCGGGCGAAACCCGAGGGATTCGCTCACGTTGGTCTTATACTATTTGGAATGCAAACATGCTTATATGCTACATTTCTATACACACGCAATCTTATTTTCAGAATTTATGAATACCTTAAATTCATACGCAACTAGTACAAGCTATGCGGATCATGCGACGATCGGTATAATCGCGGGTGCACACGGGATTATAGCGATGGGCGTATGAGAGCCATGGAGTGTACTACTGCGAATGGTAAGACACGGAACGTAACATGATACTGAATACGAAACAGACGTAATATGGTCAAAACATGGTGGATACGCCGCTGGTACATCCTATATATATAAGTGTTTTCACCATGTTACCAAACTTTCGTAAAACGTGCCGTGAGAAATTTAGTGTTTTGCAGACCTTTTGGATCTAATTCAAACTTTAAACAACTCACAAACGCATTATATCCGATTATCCACGACGAGACCTCATTCTTAGCACACTACTTTTGTTTATCAGATACTTATGCTATTCTTATACTCATAATCATTTATTAGATCAATCGTTCACCCTTATACCTCAATTATTCTCCGTTGTCTCAAACTCCAAAGCCTCAATTTTAAACAATCTTCTTTAGTTTACATAAACCCTTTCGAGTCTTCCTTCTGAACAAATTTCAGGACGAAATTTCCTAAAGGAGGGGAGACTGTAATGCCTCGTATTTCCATGTTTTTAGAAAATACGAGTTCGTTTCCTATTTTTAGAAACACAGTTGAAATCTGGTCGAAAAACGGTTTAGAAATGAAAAACTACGCAATTTACGCGCTTTTACACAACTGTCGATTAGAACGCGACAAAAACGACTACCGACACCATTTTCCATATTTTTTTAAATCCAAACTTTTATTTTATGACGTTACGAAGTGTCGGGTTTTGAAAACGGGTCTTGTAGAAGATTACGGGCCACCCAAAATACGGAATTGGGCTTGTAGGCTGTGGGCCCAAGCCCAAAACCAACTAACTAAACCAAGCTATAAATAAGATGTAAAACCCTAATCTTATCTCATTCTTTCAGCCGCATGATATCATTCTCCTTTTCAAAATTCTCTGATGAGTTTCATCTCATCTAAACACCCAAAAATAAAAATAAAAACCAAAACCTTATCCTACACACATGACATAGAGATGATGAACCCTTCATCTCCTGCTCTCTCATTTCAAAACTAGACAACACCCTATCCCTTCTACCCTCACCCCCTCCCACTCGAAATCCACTGCAAACTTGTAAAAGCAGTTCATCAACAACCCTGGTCCTCTCTCTCCCTTTTATTTACATCCGGCTAGACCACCGGCGGAGCCGGTGACCCTCCGACGTCTCCCTTCCTGCCGACTCCTCACACACAGCCAAACACCCCCTCTCGTCTCTACGGTAATCGTGGTGGCGGCGCACGGCGGTGGTAGCAGAGCCCCGACGGCTCGAGGCAGTGGTGGTGAGCTTGCTGTTGATGACTATGGTGGACCCGTGAGCAACAGACAGAGGGAGAAAGAGCACAGTCCGCCGGCGGAGATGGCGGCGGTGCAAGCGGTGACGACGGCGGTGGAGGTATCTCGGCATCAGGTTTTGTTTCAGAGCACGAGTATTTCAGGTCTGTTTCCAGGTTTCGTTTCGGAGCACGTGTAGTTCAGGTACGGTTTGATTTTTCTGTTCAGTTTCGGTTCTAGTTTGAATCGGGTTCATTTTGATCCATGTCCGATTGTTTTTTTTTTTGTATTCCAGTGACTCGGGTCAATTTGGTTTGGCACTTTGTTTCAGTTTTGGTTTCGGGATCGGTCAAAACTGATCAAATCAGTTCAACAGGTTCAGTTTCGGGCGGTTCAGTTCCATTCTGTTTTGTTTCGGTTTAGTCAACGAAGTCGCACCAGTCAACACAACTGGTGGACTCGTCAATGCTGGTCAACGAAAGTCAATGGTCAGATCTGGTGTTTCGGGCCAGATCCAGACGGGTTACGGATCAATGGTTACGGGTTCAGGTCATCGGGTTAACCACGAGACGTGATAACTTAGCGACGCGAATGTTTAAAAAAATTTTCGTTTTGTATTTGATTATCACGTAACCGTATTAAATTTAAATTGTTATAAATATACACAGAAATGCATATAAATACTCATTGTTTTATTACTGTTGAATTTTGACAAAAACATTGACGACTTGTATTGTCGGGATCGTCTAAAAACAGAGGAAACTCTGCCCGTTTTTCGTAAAAAAAAAATCCATGAAACAATACGTGTTTAATTTCAAAACGATTATTATTTTGATTCGTTTTCTTTTATAACCAAATCTTTAAATTTAAAACATAGATGAATAATTCTTTTTATAACATTAATTTTTTTATATCGAGATAAAATATAAAATATGAAATCCAAATTATGCAAAACCTAAATATTAAGATTATTCTTTTTCAAAACCAATAAATAATAACGAATTCGTGATATTTTAAATATTTAGGATAAACACTCGCGTTCGTTCTCTTGAAATTCCGTTTACTCATGCACCATCGTTTGCCCTTATAAGGTGACCTCGGTGTTCCGTCCTCCTAAACTCGTACACTCATCAACACTTGGATAATCGGAAGACTTAGCAATTATGTGAGTATACTCGCAAACCCCCTTTTTATGTTTACCACTTTTGGGGTGTAACAGGTTAATTTATAAAACCACACTTAACTTATTCTTTATGCAATGCACGAAAACAATCCTTATACATGAATACTATGTTGTTATACTTTATGCTTATACGTGGACCATACTTATGTGATATACTATAGTCATTAGCTTTATACGAGCCTCCATTTGACATGTATAGCGCTATAGGAGTAACGCACCGCCCGTAGACTAGTGGTCATGTTGAATTATATCATTTTGCGTAAACAGAGGGTTGACTAGAAATATTGCATGCCATGTTATGTTGATCTTTTATAAACTAAGTTGCCATGTGGATTCGTTTTAAACTTTTATACTTATACTTATTCACAAACTTGTATACTCGCCTTTGCTTTTGCATTGAATTGTATTTTAAACATGTTACAGGATGAGGATTGATGATGCTATGACAATGGACTAGAAAAGATGCCTAGATACTGACTTAGACGTTTAGGTTTAAAGTGTTATATCAATTTTGTTATTGTCATGTTTGAACAATGTTGTTATTTGAGTTTCTTTGTAATATTTGACAATTTTGCTATGAAATGAAATCGGTTGAATTAAATATTGTCACAAATAGTGTTATGAAGTCTCTTACAATCTCGAACTAGTCCCACTCCGATGTTTCCGCCATTGGTTGGGATGTGACAAAAACACCTTCTTTCGATCAATCAAATGATTCGGATGGAGAGCCTACTTATGACAATGCGGGATCCAACTCCGATGAAGGAATAGAACAGATCCAAAGTATACTGAACAGTCAAGCTGGTGAATCAAGTGCTAGGAATAATGTTGCTGCTACAGAACAGGTTGTTGAACAGAATATTACGAATCTGGAAAGTGAAGTGAGTGTTTCTAATGAAGTGATGCCAAGGACGTATTCATACCTTCCTTCAGAAAATATCATCGAAGATTTGCAGACTGGAGTAAAAACACGACATCAGATCAATAAGGATCTAAGTTGCTTTTACACTAAAATTGCACCACTTCAAGATACTTTTTCTTATAGTTGTTTTATTTCACAGGTTGAACCAAAGACATATAAGGAAGCTCTTTAAGAGGAAAGCTGGGTTGAAGTGATGCAGGAAGAGTTGCTATAATTCGAAAAGCTTGGATTCTGGAAGCTTGTCGATCTACCCAATAATCACAAGAAAATTAGTACCCGGTGGGTCTTCAAGTGCAAACGAGATGATAGAGGGATAATAGTCAGAAACAAAGCTCGGCTCGTAGTCCAAGGTTTTCATCAGCAAGAGGGGATAGAATACACTAAGGTCTATGCTCCCGTCGCACGTTTAGAAGCTATCCACATAATCCTGGCCTTTGCGACATGGAAAGGGTTTAAGGTGTACCGGTTGGATGTGAAATCTGCCTTTCTGTACGAAAAAGTTAAAAGAGGAAGTGTATGTCAATCAAGCACCGGGATTTGTCGATCCGATACACAAAGATAAGGTTTACCTACTGAATAAGGTGCTTTACGGTTTACACCAAGCCCCAAGAGCCTGGTACAAGATGCTTTCTCAACACCTTCTGGAAAACAGTTTCACCAGAGGAATAATAGACAGTACCCTCTTTACCAGAGAAGTGGATGGGCATCTGATTATCGTACAAATCTATGTGGACGATATCATCTTTGGTTCGACAAATGAATCGCTGTGTAAAGACTTTGAAGAAGTCATGAAAAAGAAATTCAAGATGAGTGCAATGGGGGAGATGAAATTCTTCTTGGGACATCAGGTCGATCAGTTGCCTGATGGTATCTTTATCCATCAGACAAAGTATGTTCACGATGTATTGGAGAAATTCCACATGTCAGGGACATCACCAGCATCCACCCCATTTACCATCAATCATGGCATTTGTCCTGATACTCATGGAGTGAAAGTCGACGAAACATTATATCGCTCTATGATCGGATCACTGATGTATCTTACAGCTTCGAGGCCGGATATTATGTATCCAACATGCCTTTGTGCCCGATATCAGTCAAATCCCAGAGACTCACATTTGCTGATCGCTAAAAGGATAATGCGCTATCTGAAGGGTTGCCCAAGCACCGGCTTATGGTATCTATGAAACGACGATTTCAGTCTTACGGGATACTCTGATTCTGATTTCGATTGCTGCAAACTAAACGCCAAATCTACAACGACTGATTGCCAATTCTTTGGAATATGATTAGTAACATGGCAATGCAAGAAACAGACCGTGGTCGCTCTCTCTACTTGTGAAGCTGAATACGTTTCAGTATCCAGTTGTTCCCAATTTTTGTGGATACAACAACAGATGAGAGACTTCGAACTGCAATTTCTTGATACGCCTATATACATAGATAACAAGGCAACCATTGATATAACAAAGAATCTGGTTCAACACTCAGAAACAAAACACATCGAAATTTGACACCATTTTATCCGTGACTGCTACGAGAAAAAGTTGGTTAGAATTGAAAACATCCATATTGATGACCAAAAGGCAGATTTTTACACTAAAGCTTTTGATAGAGCCAAATTCAAAAGGCTTTTGAAACTAAACATTTTAAAAATCTGACATCAGGGGATGAAAATGAGGTTGAATTCGAGATCGATGACAATGACTTGACGTGATCCTCATCGGTATGTCTTTTTTAGTGTTAAAAATTTCTTTCTTTAAAAACAAAAAATCCAAAAATATGTTTTTGATTTTAGGGGGAGAAAAGTTATGGAAAATACAAAAACATATAAAAAATCCAAAAAGTACAATAATATGAAAAAGACAAAAAGAGTTTTCGTGTGAAAAGAGGAAATGATAGTACATCAATGGACTATCACAGTATGCTAAAGAAATGTAATGTCAAAAAGTGTTTAAAAAGATCTTGCTGATGATGTGCTAGTAGGCTTCGCACATTCAATAAATTGTTTTCAAGATATAAACTTAAAATAAAAACTGATTAATCTGTGGATTAACATCTCTCGGATATATGGACTTAGTACTTCGAAATATCGTTGGAGAGAGTGCCAGATTCTGAGATACTAGGTCTTTATAGATAATTGATATCTGGGGTATTATATAGTTCTTCTGATTTTGCGTCGGCAATGGCCTAGAACTTGTATAATATTTTTGAATTAAAACCCTAAAGTTGCATCAAAATTGAAAATATCGAAAGATGCGACAACTGCAGTACAAAAGATTCCAAATTTGGAACACCGCTTATAAGTCAAGCCTTCATCTCTTTATCTGTACAGTGGTACTAACCTGAGCTCTCAAGGTCTCGCATTACCCAGATACAGATATCAGTTAGATATATTCACCTGTAAGATGAAATCTAGGGAATCTCGATACGGGAGTATATTCTGAGGTGGGAAACACAGTTAAGTCAACTTCCTAAAATTACCTAACGTATCTTGAAACAATTGAGAATGTGTTGAGGAATAAGTTGATCAGTATACTGACAATCTAAGTAAATCTGTTTAGAACTTAAATTTTTATCAAAGATCAATGGTACTAGTGATATGTCTCAAAAACTGATATGATCCTCTAACACAAACTCATAAAAATATGTCTGAAAATATGTTTGTACATAGTTTACATTTCATTTCAGAAAAACCCAAAAATATTTTCAGTGTGTTTTAGCATAAACTTTGGAAAATATAAAAAGATTTTATTTCTATCTTAGTTTCGACTACCGATGATGGAAAACAGATCTTCAAAGTCCGAAGCGACAGTTGCTGGATGAAAACTGAAGTACTACGGGTTGGGAGCTAATCTGGAATGAGAAAATGTTTTGAAACGATAAAAAGTTCATTAATTTGAAACTTAAAATTGACGAAAAATACCAGTTTGGTCATAAAGTGTTCAACCAAAGTCATTAACTTGGACTTGGTAGACAAATCAGTTAACCAGGGTCATTAATTGGACTTGGTTAACTGAGTGAGTCGCTAAAACTAAAAAAATTTCAAAAAAATAAAATTTAAAAGTTTGAAAAAATTGGAAAACCGCACGAAGCGGATCACCTTGTACGAAGTGGATTCGTACGAAGTGATCTGGCCCTTTAAATAGAATCCAACTCGTACGAAGCGAATAACTGTTTTGTGCGATCTGAGAAACCCTTTGTGCAATTTGGAGATTTTGAGTGTTTTAAGTAGAACTACTACCAAAATATACATTGGGGAGGTTGATTTACACACCTCTTACAATGGTGAAGGTAATGGACCGTAAATTGAACGATTAATTGTTGTTTTCGGCACTTCGGACTTTTAAACTCAGATCTAGGAAAAGCTAACCGACCAAAATTAAAATTGAACATATATTTGTGTAAATCGGCGCTTATTCTATCAATTAGAACCATCAATTTGATAAAAATCACAAGTTTTAAATTTGGTGTTCAAATTGCTGTTGGTACGAAGTGAAATAATAGAATTGTCAAGAACCACTTCGTACGAAGTGGAAATGGTAAAAATGATTAACTGTTATGACACACTTCGCACAAAGTGCAAAATACCACTTCGCACCAAAAGCCACTTCGCATGAATGTTATGTAATTTTGTCGCAAATTTTTCTAAGTGTTGAATTCTTTGTGTATGTGCAGGTTAAGAAATCGCTTTTCGAGCCAACTCATAATGTTTGCTGTATTATTGACGACAAGATACCGGAAATGGCTCCATTCCAAGATATTCTTGAATTTATGGAAGAATTTCGGTGAAGAAAGCTTTGACGCACCAACATAAGGCTTATCATTCTCATATTGAATGTTTTTGGAAAGCTGTTGAGTTTGTTGAAGAGCCAAGAGCGATACATTCTGTAGTAAAGATTGGCGAGGAGGAATTTTAGGTTAAAATTACAGAGGAGTTGATTCGAAGGGTTCTAGATCTGAAAGAAAAAGATAGTGATCCTACGGGATATCCAGAAAGAATGGTTAAAGGTTGTTTCTACCGTATGGGCTATAAAGGTCATGTTAACGGCTCGAATTTCAAGAAAGCAAACCTTGGGAGGCCTTACAAGTTTTTTCCTCATTCAGTTATTCACGCATTCAGACATAGAAAAGGAGGATACGGTGATATTCTTGACTATCAGTTGTGCATGATCGCAACGTTATCACTGAATTTGCCTTACAACTTCATGAAGGTTATATTTGATCACATGGCATTAAACACTACACGAGAGAAATTCTTCCAGTATCCAAGATTTTTCCAAATGATGTTAGATGATCTATTCCCAAATTTGGCAAAGGAAGAAGACGATGAGCTTGTATTACGTCACATGGATAAGGAAACTCTTATCAGATTGAACATGTATTTGAAAAAGGATGAAGAACCAGCTGCAAAGCCTATTCTTGGAGCGATAAAAGACAAAGATTACGTGGCACCTCCGAAAGGCAAATGGAGAAAGGATACTAACGGATCCGAACATGATGAAACAGAATGTTTAGATGGTTTTGTTGCGAGAAGGAGCAGTTGGTACGAGAAAGAAGAAACTAAGAAAAGAAGACGAGGAACACCAAAGAAACATGTTGCTACTTCGTCAAAGCCAACTAAAACTAGCACACGTGCAGCAGTATAAACTGTATTAGTTGATGAACCAGAAGAGATGCCGATAAATGAGCCAGTTAATGAACCGGTGGCTGAAACTGCACATGATGATGTTTATTCTGCTACTTTTGATAACGATGAGGTAAATGTGGTTAAGATTGCTGCAGAGACTGAGAAAGAAGCAGTTGAAGTTGATAGTGATGAAAGTTCTGGAGACAGCTTTGATAAAGCAATAGCTGCTGCTAAAAGAAAAGAAAGAGAGAGAATGGAACAAAGAAAAAGAAAAGAGGTGAGAAACGATGATGATGTATATGTTCCGTCTGAGCTAGAGTCTGAAGAAAATGTTGATAGACCAATGAAGAAGGCTAAGCGAGTTAAGAGTAAGCCAGAAGCTAAAAAGAAAACTACAGGGTCTCCGGCAGCTAAGAAATCTCGTCCAAAGTTCAAGAAGGGTAGGAAGACAAGTGATGTGGTCATTACTACAGAAAACGTTAAGGCTGTTATTCCACCACCATCACAACAACCACCACAACAACCACCATCACCACCACCCATTGTACCACCCCCACAACCATCACCGCAATGACCCTTATCGCCAATACATCATGCAACTCCACCACAATCACCACCACATCCTCCATCACCACAACATATCACACCTCCACAACCATCACCACAAAAGCAGCAAACACCTCCTATTCCATCACAATCTACACCTCAATCTGGTCCAAGACGATCTTTGTAACACCTCGCAAAATCATGTCCAATATTATAAAGACACGTGTCATGGACTTTAAACGTATAACGAATTGATTCCGAGGGACTAAAAGTGACAAACAATGTAAATAGTTATGTAAAAGGATCCGGAGTGTCAACATGCCAAACTTGAGCCTTTGAATGACCTCACATGACGTTCGTAATCTTTGGTAAATAAATTATCGAACGTGGGAAGCCGTTTGTGCTTAAAGATCAAAAGTTTACAAAGCACAGGGGTTAAACGTGTCAACATGTTAAATGTTACCTCTGAGTGACCTTTTAACGATCCCAAAAGCATTGTAATATTTTATTTATGCTCTCGCGAATATCGGATATCAATATTATGAAGTTTCGAAGAAAACAAGACTTTTCGGGTGATCTTATAACTAACCTGGAGCTTAACGGAGTTAAATTATTAGTGCAATAAAAGAAAGTTATATAAACTTATTTTGGACCAGGGACTGAAAATGCAAAGATTTCAAACTTTTTACCGGATTTACAGGTCCTCGCGGGCCGCGTAGACATCCTCTAAGGTCTACGCAGGCCGCGACAGTAGTGCCAGCGACAGTTCCCTGCACAGGTGCATGTTGCAGCCTGTTCCACCGCCATTGCATGGTTGTTTTTTATACCAGGGACTGAGCAACTGGTTTTCACTGCCCTAGGGACACTTGGGATCATCTGGTTACTCATAGGAACAACTGGATTGATCTTGGGAGCCTTGAATTTCCTATATAAAGGCCATGCCTTGTGTTCTTCATTTGTACACTTCAAAAATTTCACTCCCAATTGATCTCTAAAGAATCTTGGTCTTCTAGGAAGCTTTCTCTAGTTCAATTTTTGTGCTAAGGACTATTGTAACTGTTCTTAGCTTCCATTGTTAAGTTTTCATTAGCTTAATGACCAAAGTCAAAGTTATCGTAATGATGCTTTGACTTTGTGATTAATCACTAATGGTCCAGCCATTATTCGAATTGAAAATGGCTATGAATTGGTAATTATGTAGGGAACAAACTCTTAAAAGGGCACCTACTAATTATCACTTTTACTTTGTCAATTGTCGGGTCAAACTATTTAATAAAAAGTCAAACGAGTCAATTTTTACAAAATAATTCATGACTGATAATGTAGAAGTTATGGAACACGTTTTAACACTAAAGTAACTTGGTAAATAATATAAGAACATGTTTAGGCATGTTCAACCCGACAATTCTGAGTTTAGGCTCGGTTCGCAACCTAAAGTCGCAAAAGTAGACTTTTGCTTCGACTTTCAGTTCTGACCCGATTTAACTTAATTTAGTTATTCCTTAGGGTTCCTTTGGGACCATATTATATGTTAGTATAACTCTCTGAAGTTATACTATATGGTTCCTTAGAAATCATAGATTACATGCATGTTCCGTTAAATGCTTAAAATTGACCATTTTGCCCTTTTGATATAAAAATGAAATTTTTGGAAATCTGAGTGGACAAAAATCTTCATTACTGATTTATAAGTATGTCCTAAAAATTTGACATCCGTTTCTGGTCTAAAACGAAAGATATGCAAGATATCGTAAAACAAAAGCTTTTTATTAATTAAATGGCATTTTTGGTATAAATCATATTTAAACCCAATTTTTGGCACCAAACCTACTACCCACTGATTAAATATAATATTTAGGGATTTTTGGAAATTTTTGTCAAATTTTATACTAATTATAACATAGAGTTCTAGTGTAAATTCGGTATTGACGATAATGTCCTTTTCGCTAATAAAATGAGTTTTACATATCATTTTGATACCAAACCTTTTTCAACTGATATCATATGATAAATAAAATATTTTTAACATTGAAGAGTGACCAAAACTCCAGAATTTTATAAACATCTCATATATCGTTAATTACAGACTTTTACGCTTATTAAGCGCATCGTATGGTTTAAAACCATATTTAACGCTTAAGACTTGTTACCTATTGATTTTAAAATAAATTTTTATACCTTAACAGTAAGTATAAGTCTTGAACTCAGATTTCCAAATTTAACCTTAAAAGCATATGTAAAATGACCAAAATGCCCCTACGGTGCATAGTTTGGCCATAAATGATTAAAAACACATATGTATGATATCTTGCTGATATAACAACATAAAATAAATATTCTTACAGAATGTTTTAGATCAGAACCTCAGTTTATTATTTAACCTCTTTTATAAACTTTAAAAATGACCAAAATACCCTTACGGGGCTTAATTTGGTTTTAAATTCGTTTTGGGCATAATGGAAGATATCCTACGGATATCATAACATAATTTAAGCATAATAACTTATGGAACATGTTCATGACTCATTCGGTTACCGTTATGCATATACACGTTCGGTACGGTTTATGTAACTAGTTTGCATGAATTGGCCGAAACGGGTCAAACCTTATCATTTTTACTTCAAAATCCAGAATGTGTTTATTTTACCCCTTTTATACAAGTCTTCATACTTGTCGGGTCTAAATCACAGTCCAATCCGGTCATCGCTTAATCTCGCGTTTTGAGCCGTAAACCTTTCTTTAAAACTAACCGGTCTAAGTTATAACTTAAATAAGACCCGTTAGGAATCTAATAGGTTAATAAAACCTTCATTCCAGATTGAGAGCCCCGGTAGAGTACTTGCACTTGCTGATTAGAATATACGACTGATAATAAATTACATTTAGCTCAGGTAAATACTTTTAACTTATTTTCCCTTATACGGGCTTGGGATACGGTAAATTATTACCGCTTGGTCGGGTGTAGAAACCTTTTAATCGAATATGTTTAAATTGTATAAACCCGTTTTAATCAGTGTTGCTTGATAAGAAATAACATTGGGGGTTAACGACCGTGTCCTGGATATCCTTGGCTCATTCAAAAAGCGTGAATGGACACGACTTAAGCACGGGGTGTAGGCATACACCTATCTATTGTGTATGTAAAAGATATACTCACTCGTGAGGAAACTTCTTGTGAATCTATATTTGTGGTGTGTCGATTAATCTTGTTCGGCTTTTATACCGGCCCTAAATGTTGGACAAACATATAAATCTGATACAAGATTGTTATTAATATAATTGTCTCAAGTTATAAAATGTTTGTGCCTTGTGCATTTAAACCAATTTTCAAAATTGTTTACAAAAGAGTCGGTTAATTGTATTTACCAGTGTAAACTGACATATTTTTCCAAAAGACTAAGTGACAGGTACCGTACGAAATTGGCTGGGAGCTTGGGGCGTTAATAGGGAATCTTGCAAGTTCTAAACGTCTAAAGTATGTTGAACAATACTTATATTTCTGTTATAAGATCCGCCTGTGGATCCATATACAACCGTCTGTATAATATTTAATTATACTTTAAATTTCGGTTTTGTGATATTATTTTCATCCAAGACTTCCGCTGTGCATTAAACTGTATACATTTGACTATGACGATATCAACTACGTCACGATACTCCCCACCAGGCCCACCGGTAATACGTGGAAATATCGGGGTGCGACAGGTTGGTATCAGAGCCAACATTGAGTGAATTAAACACTAGCCTTTAGTGCTTAATCTCAATGACACAGTTGCACATTCCTTGACTTCCGAGTCTAGGCAAATAACTTAGGATTAATCCTAATCTTATTGGTTTTTGTCTTTCGTTGTTTCTTTTATTTTAACATGATCAAAGACAAAATGCCGCCAAGAATTAGAGGAAGAGGTGGAAGAGGAAAGGCCCCAATGACTGCTAGAAATGATCATGAAGCCGGACCATCACACCGGCGTACTCCATCAGCCACTTTTAGCTCTAGTCCTCACGAAGACTGGAGGACTTACTTGGAGCCGGCGAGATGCTCAGTCTCACTCAGTTCCTCACCGTCATACCACCATTCGTTTGGGCCACATCAAGACGAGGAGCCCCCATGATTCGTATCATTCTTTTATCCCGTTGCAATGGTCGAGTTCACACCGTGCCTTCCAGGACCTGACCCCATACTTTCAGAGCCGGTTCAACCCGGCAAACCAGGTACAAGAACCAGAGGGTCCAAACCCTTTGGGACCGACTGACCACTATCCTATGATGCAGGATATGGATGTGGACGAAGATCCAGATCTAGAAATGCCACCATCTGGGACGCCCACGCATCCCATTGAGATATCTAGTGGATCATCCTTCCATGGTTCGCCTTAGAGGGGCCCCAGACATTTTGCTAAAAGATGGGCTACATACAAGTGGGAGTATACTCCCCCTCACCGTTACTCACCACCACACCAACAGGTCCCCTTTAAGGACCCACATTTTGAGGCGGTCATGCCACCGCTAGAACAAAAACTGCCTCCAGAACCACCGAGGTGAAGAAGAGGTGCACAGATGTCCGTGCGTGGGGGTTTTCACTTCAGCACCCCCCAACACTCCAGCAACAGCAGCTACCCACCGCTGTATGAAGACCCACAAATGGGTGGGCCTTCAAATCCAGTTTCTGAAGTCGACTCTGCACCAGTCGCACCAGCACCATATATGGGTTATGATAACCCAATCCCATCATACCCAGGTGCAGCCGGGTACAACCCGTTTGAGCCACAAGCTTACTCGGGTTATAATTATAATAATGCCCCTACCGTTGACCCGTACCTTGAAGCGGCAAACTACAATGCTCTTTACCCTGGACCTTATCCAGCTACGTACCCAACTGGGTACCCTACTTATGGGTATCAATACCCACCACCTCCTCAACCACAGCAGCAACAGCCGCCGCAGCTACCACAAATCCAACCACCGCAACAGCAGGAGATCCTTCAGCGGTTGCACGAGGTGGAGCAACAGGTAAACGAGGAGCGTAGGAGCCGCCGGGGTCTACTAAAGGGTTTGGCAAACCTAATAAAGGGGAAGAAGAAGAAGAAGAAGAAGAATGATTATTAAAAATCCTATTTGTTGTTTTGTAATTTTTATTTTCAATTAAGTCCCTGCGTGGACATCTTATTTATGTATTTGGTCCTTGCATGGACTTGTATTTCTTATTTAGTCCCTGTGTGGACAAGTTATTTTATTAAAAGTCCCGTTTAGGGCAAGTTATTGTACTTCTTTCAATTTATGGAATGTTTTATTTTAAAATTTAATTGTTATTAAATATATGCATATACTATATGAAACAAATCAAAATATCATTCCAATTTACATGTGATCTGCCATTATATATTGAAAGAAGAATCTTAAAGGTATAACCTAGCCTATGTGTCATTTTATACATGGCCTTTATGGTAAAAACCTTTTTAAGGTTCAAATCCTTGTTAACAACTGAAAACATGTTAACACTCCTGGCAAATGTGATTTGATAAAATCACACATGCCATCCTTAAACTGGATTCTTCCAAATCCCTTATCTAGCCTAATGATTCAAAAATCATGGGTTCAAATCATCAATTAAAATGATCATATATTAAACATCCATTAGTGATGGAGTGCCTACGGGCCACACTTATTGTCCTATAAGACAAATGGCAGTTGTAGTCTATGACTCCCTGTCAAGAAAGCTGATGAACTACGTTCAAACCTAAATGCCTCGATTCTATAAAATCATGGCTTTAAAACTGTCCTCGTGACTAGGCCTTTGTGCCATTTAAATATCCTTGAAAATTTATAGCTGGGATTAATTATAATGAAAATTTTAAAATAAAGGCTTGATTATCAAATTAACCAAATGTGGTTTATATTACCATGGTTAATGAATCATCAAAAATGTTGATTCCATAATAAACCTCTGAATAAATTATTGACAATTGTTTTATAGAAATCAAGCTTCAGCATGTGCGAATCAGACGAGGTTAACAGTTATCCCAACATAAGGAATGACAACGCAATAATGAATGTAACGGGTGCAGACTTACAAGCAATGATAGATAATGCTGTCACTCGAGCCATTGACCGGCAATTTAAAGATCCAAGTAATACTCGCTCAAAGACTCTATTTGTGGCTCATAGTAAGCCCCCTTCTAAAACTCATGAATCAAAGAAGGATGATTCTCATCATTCATCAAATCAAAGGAGTCTCCCATCCAAGCAGATTGTGCTTAATCAGGAACCACGTATTAAGACTTGTTCCTACAAATACTTTGTCTCTTGCAAGCCAAGGGACTTCACAGGAGAAAAAGGAGCCATTGACTGTATGACATGGCTTGATGAGATGGATACCATGGTTGATATCAGTGGTTGTGCGGAACAAGATATTGTGAAGTTTGTTTCGCAATCGTTTATAGGAGAAGCATTGGCTTGGTGGAGATCATTGGTTCAAGCCACAGGGAAAGTTCCACTTTATAACATGTCTTGGGAACAATTTGTGGCTTTGATCAAGGATAACTTCTGTCCTCAGCATGAGGTGGAAAGAATTGAAACCGACTTCTTGACTTTGGTCATGAAGAACTTGGATTGTCAGGCATACCTTACAAGCTTTAATACCATGTCCCGATTGGTTCCTTATTTGGTCAAACCGGAACCGAAGCGCATAGCACGTTTTATTGGAGGTCTAGCTCCAGAAATCAAGGGAAATGTGAAAGCATCCAGACCCACCACCTTTAGGTCAGTGGTTGATCTGTCCTTATCCCTCACACTCGATGCAATAAGGAATAAGTCTGTAAAGACTTTTGATGAGGGAAAGAGGAAGCGGGAGGATGAGAATTCATGCCGCTTTGACAAGAAAAAGAAAGGGAATTACGAACACAAAAAGGGATATGAGTTTAAGAAAAACTCGAATCAGACTGATGACAGACCCAGGTGCAAGAACTGCAGAAAGCGCCATTCAGGAAAGTGCACGATTGACCCACATGCTAAACTTTGTGGAAATTGTAAGACCAAGGGTCACAAGACTTTAGAATGCAAGGAACTGAAGAATGCAACTTGTTACAACTGTAATGAGAGAGGGCATATCAAGACCAATTGCCCCAAATTTGCCAAGAAGCCCGAAGAGGCTAAGAAGACCAATGCTCGGGTCTTTCAGATGAATGCTCAGGAGGCGGTACAGAACGACAATGTGATAACAGGTACATTCCTTATCAATGATGTATATGCCAGAGTTTTGTTTGATTCGGGTGCAGATAAGCCTTTTGTAGACAATAAATTTTGTAGATTATTAAATCTGCTTGTTAAGACTCTAAGCATAAAATATGAAGTAGAATTGGCCGATGGTACCATAGAGACTGCTTCAACAATATTAGATGGATGTTTTATATCCATTAGGAATCACTCCTTTCCACTGTCCTTGCTTCCGTTGAAATTGGCAGGGTTCAATATAGTGATAGGCATGGATTGGTTATCTTCTAACTGTCACACCCCGACCGCGTTAAAACAACAAACTGCGGCGGAAACGTCGGGGAGTGATGCGACATAATTATTGTTTCAACAACCATGGTAATTAAAGTTTTGTATTATTGATTAATGAGTTTACATTGTCTTGGAAATTAACGAAAACATAACATAATTAACTGTCTTTTAAGTCACTAAGGCCCAAGTCCACCTAAGTGTAGCACAAACATCATCATGCATTAGCACCTGAAACACATGTAAAAATAGGTACGTCAACATAAAAATGCCTGTGAGATACATAGGTTTTGTTTATGCAGGATTCATGACTTGTAGTTAAAAGAAAGGTTTAACAAAAGTGTAGTCATGAACCTTATAAAATGTTTTTCCTTTATAAAATCATATGAAAATCAAATAATAAATAAAGGATAATGCATGGTTAAATGAATAACCAAGTAAAAGTGAATTTGTATAAAACATGTAATTTGTAAAACAATGTCATGTTCTTGTATAAAATATTTCATGTCTTGTCAAAGTAGTTTAGATAACGCAACAATGTATAATATTATAAAAGCACTTATATATAGGAAGTACCAGCGGCGTATCCACCATGCTTTTATCATATAACACATAGCCCCGTTACATAAGTCACTTATCAATAACCAACCAAAAGGTCTTGTTCAATGTCAAAATGTTTATGTCTAAACCATGTTCATTGTCATGTGTGAAATGTATCATGTATAACCAAATGTAATGCATAGCAAGTAGAAAGTATCTACTCAAACTATGTGATAATGTCAATGTGAAACAAATGTCATGTACGGTGAATAAAAGAATTTACTCAACCCCTTAGGAAAATGTACAAAACAATGTTTTTGAGTAAACCTAAGTTTAAATCAAATGTCATGTTTTGCAGAAAAACAATGCTTTATGATTACAAACACTTATGCAGTAATGTTAATCGCATACATTCAAGCCTTGCGACTGTGGCGACAAACCCTTAAACGAATTAAAGGTTTATCTAAGTTATGTATATCAGATTATTTCATTCCCAACTTCCAAACAAACCTAGGAAGTCGGAAACGGGATTTGTCAAGTCCTGTGGTACCATTACATACTACCGAGCGGCGTAGCTAATGTTAATGAATGTATTATTGTCCCGTTTAAACATACCAAATGTCATAACCAATGTCGCACGTGAAAACCATGTACTAGGTATGCTAAGTAAACATACATAGTAGAAATGTCATGTAAAACAATTGTGCTAGCATGCTCAGTAAACATACATAGCAGAAATGTCATGTAAAACAATGTGTCCATATGTTGAGTAAACATATGCAACAAAGGTGTCTTATGAAATCAATGTGCTTGCATGCTAAGTCAACATACATAGCAAAACATAGTTGAAATCATGTACTATATGTGTACTAGATGAAACTAGCATGTTTATGTCATAAAAGCAATGAAAGCATGAAAGTAACAATTATGCACATGTGTATCACCCCAAAGTATTTGAAAGCGGTAAAAGAGGGGAACTATGTACTCACTTGGGATTGCTTATTAGTCTTGAGAATAAGACCAATTTAAGCTCCAAGGATCACGGAATCAGCAAGGTACCTAATATAGGTAACTATGTTATAATCGGATCCTAAATCGGGAGATAGGATAGAATGAGGTTCTATAAATCAAATGAGTAATTGAACTCATATGGCATGATTTAATAGACCCTACATTCTGATTTGGAAATCTACCTAAGTGCTTTTGACCCGTTTTGACCCATTATGGTAGTATAAGCTACTATAATGCGTCGTTTGTGCAAAACTATTGTCAGATGGTTAACTTATGTGCTATGTCAAGTCTTACATGCCCAGTTATCCCTAAACATGTTACTAAATCATATTATATGTCAAAAACATGTTCACATATGCAAAAAAACGGATTTATGCTTCAAAAGGGCATTTTGGTCATTTTCTATGGGCATGTAAACTACTTAACGAATGACTAACCAATCCTATGTGATCATAAGGTATAACCTCTGTGGTTATTCCCTATGCAACTATGATCACTAAATAAGCTTGGTCGGATCCTAATGATCGACCAAACGGGTCGGGTTTCAAAGTCTAAGCGGTTGTCTAGATCGCTTATCTTACGACCATAAACAAGCACTAAACTAATAGTGACGAGTTAAACATGTCAAAACATGTTTAACTAACTTAGAAAACTGATTTGGTATCAAAACAAAGTGTTTTGATACCTAAAAGTAGTTATGTTGCAAAATGCGCACTAAAACACATTTTGACCGAAACTTTGACTCGTCACTACACCTAGTTAATGTGGTAATCAGTAGGTATAATCGCTAAGGATTATAACCATCGTGATTACAATCACATTGCAAAGTTCAAATGAACTTTGTGTTGACCATTGACTGGTTAAAGCAGAAAGTCAAACACTGTTTGACTTTCACGCTAGAAAAGCGATAAAAGAACGAAAGAAGCTTACAAAGGGTACAAGCTAGGGAGAACTTGATCTATAAATTCTCAGGTATGAAGTTATAAACCTCAACTTAGAGAAAATTAGATCAAGGGTGAGTGAAAACAAATGAATGGCATGGCTATTTATACTTGAGGGAAGTTCACAAGATCAAGCCATGTGTTTGTGTAACCTCCAAGCATTAGATCACCGCCATACATGTGTTTATGACAGATTTCCTTTGCTTGGAGAAGGCTTAACTTGCTGATTAAGGTGTTAAAACAATTAAACAAAACCAAGGACTTAAGCTGAATTGCCAAAACAACATTCTGCCCAGATGTGATGGTGGCGTGGCGCCACAGCACAGCCTCCTGGCTGTGGTGCGACGCGACGGGGTAGGGCTGCAGTTTTAAATTTGGCAGAAATGGTCCCTGCATGTGTTTAAACTCGTTTTCGACGTTTTTAACCTCCGTTAAGCCATTTCCAAGGCTCTACAAAGTCATCAAAGTGTAGGGGACCTGAAATATGCTCGGAAATGCAAACTTACGCCGTTTTTGACACTTTTAGTCCCTATAAGATCAAATAAGCATGTTTTCGCACACCTAACCACTCAAAGCTTATTTCTAAGCTATGTTTAGGTTATATATGGTATGTTTAGCTTATGATCAAGTTCCGGACTGTACGTTGCCTTACGAAATGACAGACTTTTGCAAGTTGACGCAAATAGTCCCTGTGAGCGAATAAACTTGTTTTTGCCATACCAAACCCTTTAGAACTTATTTCTATGTTATGTGAAGGTTATTTAAGGTATGTTAAGGTTATGTTGCTGTTCTGGAGTGTTTGTCGCATTAAACTGATTACGTTTACGCATCAGTTTGCGTATAACTTTCCAGAAAGCGATATAGAGTTTAAAATCAATCAAAAATCAAAACGTGCATAATGTCATACATAAATAACAAACATTGGGATCAAAACACATTGTTTTATTGATATTGGATTGTTCAGAGTTTATACAATGATTGCAAAAGCACAGATGTTACAGTCTCCCCTACTTTAGGAAATTTCGTCCCGAAATTTATTTAGAGGAAACTTGTGAGAATAGATGTGGATACTTCGCTTTCATTTGATCTTCACGTTCCCAAGTAAACTCTGGGCCACGTTTAGATTCCCAGTGAACTTTGACAATAGGTATGCGCTTGTGTTTGAGCCTTTTGACTTCACGGTCCATGATTTCCACAGGTGTCTCAACGAAGTGCATCGTGTTATCAACACGAATTTCATCAAGTGGTATGTGGAGGTTCTCATTAGCTAAACACTTTTTGAGATTGGACACGTGGAATGTTGGATGAACATTTCCAAGTTCAGGAGGTAGCTCTAGTCTGTAGGCTACTTTTTCGATTCTTTCAACGATCTTGAATGGTCCAGCATAGCGTGGTGCAAGTTTTCCTTTCTTTCCAAACCTAATCACACCTTTCCAAGGGGATACCTTGAGTAGGACGTGATCACCGACTTGAAATTCTAACGGCTTGCGTCGTCGATCCGCATAACTCTTTTGATGGCTTCTAGCTGTTTGAAGGTTATCATGAATCTTTTTGACCTTATCTGTAGTCTCTAGAATGAGTTCAGGTCCAGTAAGCTGAGCTTCACCTATCTCATTCCAGCAGACCGGTGAACGACATTTTTGACCGTATAAAGCTTCGAAAGGAGCCATGTTGATGCTAGAGTGATAACTATTGTTGTAGGAGAATTCGATCAACGGTAGATGCGAATCCCAACTACCACCAAAATCAATTACACAAGCTCTAAACATATCCTCTAGTGTCTGGATTGTTCTTTCAGACTAACCATCCGATTGAGGATGATATGCTGTGCTCAAATTGAGTTGGGTTCCCATGGCAGATTGCATGGTTCTCCAAAAGCGAGACGAGAATCGAGCATCTCTGTCAGATATAATGTTCAAAGGAACACCATGTCGAGATACAATCTCATCAACGTAGATTTTAGCAAGCTTGTCAGGAGATAGATCCTCACGGATCGGCAAGAAATGTGCTGACTTTGTAAGACGATCAACAACTACCCAAATGGCGTCAAGACCTCTTTTAGTGCGCGGCAGCTTGGTAATGAGATCCATAGCAGTGTTTTTCCATTTCCAAACCGGTATCTCTGGTTGTTCCAATAATCCAGAGGGATGTTGGTGTTCTGCCTTAACCTTAAGACAAGTAAGGCATTTGGAAACATATAAGGCAATGTCTTTCTTCATGCCCGGCCACCAATACTGGGTTCGAAGATCCTTATACATTTAGTCTGCACCAGGATGAATAGAATAAGGAGACTTGTGAGCTTCATCCATTAACAAGGTGCGAAGATTGTCTATACTTGGGATCCACAAACGGCCTATGAAATAGAATATCCCAAAGTCTTTCAGTTCAAGCTCAAGTTTAATGTGACATGGTAATTCTTTACCCATCAAGCCTTGTGTAACACAAGTATGCTGAGCCTGCGAAATGCGGGTTTGAATGTCAGATCGAACCTGAACACAATGAAGCTTGACACGTTCCTTACGACTCAATGCGTCAGCCACGACATTCGCCTTACCAGGATGGTAGCGAATTTCGCAATCATAGTCGTTTAGAAGTTCAACCCAACGTCGTTGCCTCATGTTAAGTTCTTTCTGATTGAAAATATGCTGGAGACTCTTGTGGTCAGTAAACACTACACACTTTGTACCGTAAAGGTAGTGTCTCCAGATTTTGAGAGCGAAAACTACTGCACCTAACTCAAGATCATGAGTCGTGTAGTTCTTCTCGTGTACTTTCAGCTGTCTTGATGCATAATCTATGACTTTGATTCTTTGCATAAGAATGCAGCGAAGGCATAAATTGGATGCATCACAATACACGACAAAGTCGTCGTTGCCCTCAGGTAAAGATAGAATAGGTGCATCACAGAGCTTCTGTTTCAAGGTTTGAAAAGCTTCCTCCTGTTTGGGTCCCCACTCAAAAGGTTTGTTCTTCTGAGTTAAAGCAGTGAGAGGAACCGCAATCTTGGAGAAGTTTTCAATGAAACGGCGGTAATAACCCACTAGACCAAGAAACGAACGAACCTCGGTAGTAGTACTAGGTGTATCCTAATCCTTAATCGCATTGATTTTGGCGGGATCTACATGTATACCTTGTTCGTTAACGATGTGCCCCAAAAATTGAACTTCCTTAAGCCAAAATTCGCACTTGGAGAACTTGGCGAAAAGTTGTTCTTTCTTTAGGAGCTCCATTGTAAGACGAAGATGCTGCTCATGATCAGCTCGAGTCTTAGAATAGATGAGAATGTCATCAATGAAAACGATGATGAACTTGTCTAAATAAGGCTTGCAGACCCTATTCATCAAGTCCATGAAGACAGCAGGAGCATTAGTTAAACCGGAAGGCATAACAGTGAACTCATAATGACCATATCTCGTACGAAAAGCTATCTTTGGAATGTCTTCTTCGATCACTCAAAGTTGATGATACCCAGAACGTAGATCAATCTTTGAAAAGCAAGTAGCACCCTGTAGCTGATCAAAGAGGTCATCAATGCGAGGTAGGGGATATCAATTCTTGATGGTAAGCTTGTTGAGCTCACGGTAATCGATACACATCCTAAAAGACCCATCTTTCTTTTTCACGAATAGGACAGGAGCGCCCCAAGGTGAAAAGCTCGGACGAATGAATCCTTTGTCAGAAAGTTCCTGAAGCTGCTTGAATAACTCTTGCATCTCAGACGGTGCAAGACGATAAGGTGACCTAGCAATAGGATTTGCACCAGGTACAAGTGTCACACCCCGACCACGTAGAACATACGAAACGTGGCGGAAACATCGGGGAGTGTTGTAACAGAATTAATTGTTTCAAATCCATGGCAATTGAAGTTTCGTTTTATTGATTAAAAGTGTTACAATTTCTAATCAAACAAGGAAAAACAACATAATTAACTAGTCTTGCATCTTTTATTGTCACTAAAGCCCAAGTCTGCCTATATGTATCTTGATCATCTTATGCAACAGCTCCTGAAAAACACATGTGAAAATAGGTACGTCAGCATAAAAATGCCTGTGAGATACATAGGTTTTGTGAAAATGAGATTCATGACTTATGTTTGAGAAAATGTTTAGTCATAAACCTTGTAATTTGCTTTGTTTTGTAAATCATTTGAAAAACAATGAGTTCAGATGATATGTATAAATAAGTAAATAATGTATGGTTAAATAAATAACCATGTAAGATGAGTTTGTATAAGATAAGTTGTTTGTAAAACAATGTCTTGTGAAAAGTATGTTATTTGTATAAAATGTTCTATGTCTCAAACTGAAATGATTCAAATAACGCTACAATATGTAATACCATACAAACACTTATACATAGGAAGTACCAGCGGCGTATCCACCATGCTTGTATCATATTACACACGTATCGTTACTTAATCATTTAATCAAACCAAACCACCAAAGTAATGTTTAACAATAGTAGAAATGTTTATGTATGGTCAAATACGGTTCACAGTTACAAACGGTTCACAGATACAACGGTTCACAGATACAACGATTCACAGATACAAACGGTTCACAGGTACAACCGGTTCACAGGTACAACGGTTCACAGATACAAACGGTTCATAGATACAACGGTTCAAAATGTAGTATAATGTGTTCACATGCTGGATGAGCATATGCAACAAAATGCAATGTAAAACAATGTACTAAGTAATGCACACAATGGGCACACCTAGCAGGAAATGTCATGTAAAACAATGTACTAAGTAATGCACACAATGGGCACACCTAGCAGGAAATGTCATGTAAAACAATGTACTAAGTAATGCACACAATGGGCACACCTAGCAGGAAATGTCATGTAAAACAATGTACTAAGTAATGCACACAATGGGCACACCTAGCATAAGATGATATGAAATCATGTACTATAATGTACTAATGAACATAGTAAGTATATGATGTCAAAACAGGAAAACATGAAAGTAACAAGTAGGCACATGTGTTCCACCCCAAAACAGTTTGGAAAACAGTAAAAGAGGGGTCTATGTACTCACCTGAGATTGCTCAGTAGTCCTTGAGTAACAACTAAACAATGCTAGAGATCGCGGATATCAAACGGCACCTAGTATAGGTAGCTACATTAATAAACCGGACCTAAATCGGAAGATCGGGTAGCATTAGGGTTTGTAAACCAAACGAGTGTAGAGACTCGTGTCTTTTGGTTTAACAAAGCCTACATACTAAATGAAACTTAACCTAAGTGTCTACGACCCATTACGACCCGTTTAGGTAGCTTATGCTACTTTAACGCGTCGTTCGCGTGAAACGCGTTCGGACCGCCTAACTAGCCCTATGACAAGTGTTATATGCCTAAACATATTACATAATCAGTTATGTGACAAAGGTTTAGGTTACATATGCTTAATTACCAATTATACATGAAAAGGGTATTCTGGTAATTTACCTAAGGCATATAAACTACCTATCATACAACTACTTAAACGATGTGACCATAGGGTATAACCTTGGAAGGTTATTCCCTACCTACTATGGTCACCTAATGTGTTTGGTCGGATCCTAATGATCGACCAAACTGGGTCGGGTTCGAAGGTATAGGCGATTTATTAGATCGCCTACCCTACGACCCTAGACAACGTGGTAGTCAGTGGGCATAGTCCCAAGGGACTATGACCAACGTGATTACACTCACGTTGCGAAGTTCAAACGAACTTCGCATTGACCATTACTGGTCAACGCTGAAAGTCAAACAAAGTTTGATTTTCTGACTCGAAAAGCAGTAAAAATAAGGAAAAGAACGAAAGAATACTTACGAAGGGTCCCCGAATGCTAACCCAGATCAAAATAGCTCAGGTATGAAACGAAGGTTCCAACTTAGAGCCCAAATGATCAGATTTGTGGGTTTTTAAGCCAAAGGGGGGTGGGTATTTATAGAAAAAGTAGAGCCGCTAGGATCGTTTCTTGAATATCGTGCCACGATCCGAGCCGTACACTTGTCACAAAGGTTATGGAGCCACATATGCTCCTAATCTTAGTGATTAAGCAACTTAAAACATGTGGTTAAGAATCAATTGGTTGCAACTTGTGTTTAGAACATGGAATCTGGTCCAGAATAGGCAGTCGCGTAGCGCGACTGGTAAGGCTTTAGGCGTCGCGCTACGCCACTGACCCATCTGATTCAGAAATGTTTCTAAATTGGTAGAAATGGTCCCTGTTGTGTTTTAAGCCCTTTTTCGATGCGTTTGAACCCCGTTAACCTCATTTCAAGGCTCTAAAATGAAGTTAAAGTATAGGGAACTCAAAACATGCTAAAAAATATGCCGGAGGTTGGTTCGTTTGGCCGTACGAACGCGATGTTCGCTTAATTACGACGGAATGCGCACAAGCGCGAAAAACGATCCAAATGACGCGACGAATGGATTTTTCTTAAGGCGAACACTAAAATATAATATAGTCATGCTTACATAAATTTTTGGATGTCCAGATGTATTCAGAACGTAAGTTATGCGCGAAAATGCAAACTTGTGCACTTTTTGACACTTTTAGTCCCTGAATGACACAAAAGTTTATTTTAGCACACCGAACCCCTCAAAGCCTATTTCTAAGCTATGTAAAGGATATTTATGGTATGTTTAACTTATGGTCATGTTCCGGAATGTCTGTTACAGTTCAAATTGGCATACTTTCGCAGTTTGTCAACTTTAGTCCCTGTAAGCGATTTAACATGTTTTTTTGCCATACCAAAGCCTTCAAAACTTATTTCTAAGTTATGTAAAGGTTATTTAAGGTATGTTAAGCCTATTTCACTATTCCGGAGTGTTCGTTGGATTAAACTGGTTATATTTACGCATCAGTGTGCGTATAACCTTCCAGAAAGCGATATAGTGTTTGAAATCGAACAAGAATTGATATGTGTAAACGATACACATATTTTTACAAATCCCAAGTATGAAATACAATATTTCACTGGTTGGGCATTTGTTTGATGGTTGAAATGACACAGGTGTTACAGTCTCCCCTACTTTAGGAAATTTCGTCCCGAAATTAATTCGTAGGAGTCTGTCT